>CAIGRB010167418.1:6205-33366 GCA_903798255.1 Fraxinus quadrangulata
GTAGTTAATTGGTAGCAAATATTTTGATTATGCTTGGGGCGACGTTGTGGCTATGGATGCATGTCATGTATTGTTGGGTCGACATTGGCAGAATAATCATTATTCTGTTCGGCATCAATTGCTCTGCCATATTTTCTTTTTTTTTTATTCATTTGCTTATGATTAAATACTTCATTATTGTACCATATAATTTCAATATCTCAATCCGGTGATTGGTTTCATATCGAGTGGTATCAAGCAATACGTAATCCTTGAATTTTCAACAATTGGTATCAGAGATTATATGCATAATTAACACAACAAGTGGTATCAGAGCCTAGGTTCAACAGTTCCGCAAGAGCTGGGGTTCGATTTGTTCGAGGTTTTTGTTTTTGATAGCTTTCATGAAGTATGACATTTTGCTTTTGGATAGAAGCACTAGATTTTCGCTATGACAGGTTAAGATGCGTGCAATACTCGCATAACATGATTTGGATGATGTATTGCTGGAAATTGACAAGATGCCCGCAACTTTGACCGCGAAGGAGAAATTACGGAAGGATAAGAATGCCGTTTCTCACATTCATCTTCATTTATCGAATACCATTCTTCAGAACGTTTTGATGGAGGGTTCAGCAGCAACAATCCACTATAAACGAATCAACTTACAATATTATTAGACTCGACTAACTCTAATATTTTTTGACCTCCTGACTGTAATTACAAAAGCCCTTCTGGATTGCACGTTCCTACACTAACTCACTGCCTTTTGAATTTGTCTATCTCCTATGGATCAATGAGAACTCCTGTTCTCCAACAACCAAAAACTCCGATCACCTTCCTTAATCTTCATAACTGTAACAGATGATATAGAAGTATGTGTTTTGGTATTTGATTAATGTGAGGTTGATGTTTTTCAATGCAATGATGAACTCAATATGAAGGCTGAACTATATGAATGATATGTAGGAAGTAATCTCTTGTTTCCCTCAATGTTCAACAATAATTTTTCGAATGGAGGTGTGGATATATATAGTGTAGAAGTTTAGGGTAGTATGGCTGGATAAAAACCTTGAAAAATCTGAATTAGGTTTTCTTGAGATACACTATCGCTCGAGCGACAGCTCAGCAACATGCGACCGATGATGTATCGCTCGAATGAAATTCAAGAGACAGGTGGACAACGTAGCTTCTGTTTTTACAGCTCGAGCATCAGCTGAGCGATATGCTAGCGAAATTGGGACGACTCTTTTCTCTTTGTTCCATACTCGAATTTTATGACTTCTAACTCGCACTTGACACTTTGAATTTAAAAACTCTTTTTCAACAATAGTTTTGTTAAAAGATTGACAACATCTTTAAAACCTAACACAATGTACAGAATCGATTGTAAGTGTAATGAAAACAATGTTTAGTTTGTGGAGTTTTATTTGTTCCATAACTTAAGGTATATCTTAAGATCAACATTCAAATTCTGCTCAAAACTCCACATCATCATGACCCGTTTTCATTTTGGAAAATGCTGGATATACATGACACATTACACAAACTTTTACCTAAACTTGACGTGACGAGATTTTGATCAAAATATCGCCAATCATTTAAAAAATGAAAAAAATGGAAAAAAAAAAAAATCTCCCAATCTTAGGTGCTCCATTTTCTTTTTTCATTGAAGCTGAACCTAAATCTGTGCTCGCGAGATAAAGAAAATTAGGGAAATTCTCACATCAAAAAACCTTCTCTAAATCTCTTCCAACATCGACACAACGACTTCGACACCAATAAGTTATTTTTTGTTATGTTCATGCAAATTTTGGAAAGGAATTTCATTATTTCTATATCGATTTCCTTTTTTTTTTTTTACAAGTTACTGTTAAAGAGCTCCCACAATCTCCTTTTCCATCGCTCCTCATTTATCGATCCAAACAAGTAAATACTAATTTTGGATATTTTTTTATTTGAATCTGGTGAGATTACTACTTCTGCATACTCTTATTGTTTGGCTAAGGAATACGTGATAATTTTATGCAAATTTTCTGGTTCCGCCGTTATTTTTTGGTCTCAAAATTTTAGGCCTACTGAAAAAATGGTTTGTAGTTAATCAATTATATAAGGTGAAATATTCTTGGTTTTCTGGAGGAGAATTGCAGTTTCAAAAACCTAAAGTAACATCTACAATATTCTTAGAATTGAAGCAGGAACTTGAATATTAAGTTAATTTCATAATCAGAGCAGGAACTTGAATATGTGGTCGAGTTTCTCATTCGGTTCAAACAATTTTTCTATCATTTGGACGTTTCTCACAATTTGCGTTCAGAATTTGTTTTAAAATGAGTGGCGTAATATGTTCAAAAAAATTTGGTCTCAAAATTTCGCACTGAACTCAAGACTGTGAAGTGGAGCTTTCGTGTTTATCACTCACGATTTACATTGCAATTTCGTGGTTACAATAGGCTTTCACGATTTAAGCGGAAGTTGTGAATGTGGATCTTAAGATAGCACCTTAAGTTATCAAACAAGGAGAACTCCACAAACTGAACATTATTTTCATTACACTTACATTGGAATTTAATGGAATGAGAAAGTCATTAGAATATCGTCCCATTTACAATTTAGTAGAATATTAAGTGCTCAAATAACAGATAATGGACTCAATTAGTTGATTGAGTACAAGGAGATCTTTGGACACTAAGTAATGCATGGTATGCTCCATTTGGTCCTTTAGCTAACAAGGAAGAGTGAGTACCTTGTTCTACCACTTTTCCTTTGCTCAAAACAGCAATCATATCACAATTTTGTACGGTACTTAGCCTGTGTGCGACAACTACACTAGTCCTTCCCACCATCACACGTTCAATTGCATCTTGCACCACCTCCTCCGAATGCGAGTCTAACGCACTCGTGGCCTCATCTAGTAACAATATCGCGGGATTTTTCAAAATGGCACGTGCTATTGCAATTCGTTGCTTCTGCCCCCGGATAGCTGCAGCCCTCTATTACCGCACCATGTATTGTACCCATCCTTCAAACTTGAAATAAAATCGTGGGCATTTGTTGCCTTAGCTACTGCGATGATCTCAGCTTCATCGATGTGTTCTGATGCTCCATAGGTGATGTTTTGACGTATGGTACTAGCAAATAGTGTGGGTTCTTGGCTTACAAGTGCAATGTGCTTCTTCAGTGACCTTAGGTCATATGACCTTATATCCAGGCCATCAATATTTACTACACCTTTAAGTGGGTCATAAAATCTTTCAATCAAACCTATTATAGTTGATTTTCCAGATCCACTTTCTCCGATTTCCGGCTTCAATTATAACTGAAAAGCCTTTGAAGATCATTACTTTGGCCTTGCAGGGTAGGCAAAATAAACATTTTGCAACTCCACATGGCCAGTTATCTTATTAGGCTTGTAACCTTCTGGATTCTTTGGCTCAATTAAGGAACACCGATCCAACACTGCAAAAACTGACCCTACTGATTCGGAACCTTTGGCTAGATCATTTGTCATAGTTCCAGCATCAGCTATAACACGGCCTGTGCTCACCAAGATCATGAACGTTTGGAAGAGTGCTTTTGATCCCATGAAGCTTTCTGCAACCAGTTTACAACCATACCAAAAATCTAAAGCCCAAGTTAATGTCATGAGGCCTTGAGAGGTCCCAAGCCCTATACCTGCAAAACATGATTGGCGAATATTTTCCTTCTGTGGCCCTTCTTGGGCTTTCTTGAGCATCTGTAAAATTCTTATTTGTGAGGAATAGGCTGTGACAGTACGAATATTGGAAACAGCTTCCGCTGCAAGCTTGCAACTTTCATCTTGGGCTTTGATGGGTTTTTTGGACATGCTTTTGAGCAGGACACACTTGCAATAGTAGCAAATTATGATAATAGATTGTGTTGCTATCATTACCAATGCGAGCTTCCAGACTATAATTAATCCCATGGTGCAAGCAATGGTCACTGCTACGAAAATTTGGAGAAGAAGTGACATCCTATCGCCCACCAATGACCGGATCTGTAGAATGTGAGACACCAATTTGCTAATAGATTTGATATAAGATTATAAGATATGGTACTTGAAGCAGCCTCCATTTTACAGTTGAACTGAGCTTTTCTCAAACACATAGGATTAATCAAAAAGGTACTTGGTTTTTGTTTCCAGATGGTAAGAAGTGTTAAAAGATGCTATTTAATAGAATTCCAAACAGATTACTCTATTTTGAAGCACAATCTCTATCTACTAGCGCAATGAATAAGACTACTTGTACACCCAAATGTGTACACTTGGTTGACACTTCTTATGTGTCAAAAATCTAACCATTGATTCGCCAACACACATGAGTGTAAACCAAGGTATAAACCAAAGTGTACATATAGCATGACTATTTGTTTATTGAAATTTTAAGATCCTGTAACCCAAAAATAACAAGATTTCTCCCATTGAAAGATTGGCATTTAGAAAGATTTGGACATTTGCTTCTTCTATCTTGGGAAAGAAGTTAAAATGAATTCTATTAGAACTGAACTCGTCAATATAGCACATGTTATAACTACTAGTATGTATTTTGTAGCAGAAAATCAATTAAAAAAGATAAATGAATAAAATAATTTGCAATATTTTTTCTTGTAGCAGACAAAATTTGTTACTTCATTATAGAAGAGTACTTAATTAACTTACCACATTGGCATCTTTGGCTAGTCTAGAGCAAATGGCTCCAGTGGAATTCTCATCCTGATCAAACCAACCGATTTCAAAACTGAGTATCTTTGAAAACATTCTCTCTCTGATTCTTTTTGTCAAATACTCCCCCATGGCAGCAAAATTATAATGTTGGAAAATGTTGATCAATAGTGCGAAAATTGCCAACCCAAGAAAACTCAAAGAATATATTGCCGTCTTTTTCTTAATTATGCTGTGGTCCGTCTGAAAGTATACAGATATTAGTGATCCCATGGCAAATGCGTAAACTGGCTGAATTGCACCAAATAGCATTGCACTTGTACATCCTAATATGGCTTCCCTCCATTCGGGCAAATTCATTGGACTAAAACCCTGAATTCATCTCCCATTAATTTAATCGGGTTCAGATCAAAATCCAATCCATTAACGGCCCTATATAGTGGCAAGGCCAGAGGAGAGTCCATCTAATTTGTCGAAAAATTAATTGAGAATAACATTAGTTGAGTGGATACGAACAGAAGTATATTATATAAGCTTTTTATTGAGAATTTTACCTTATTCACTTTTAGGGATCCTCTTCCAATAATTAGAAAAAAAAAATTAAATTAGTTAACTTAAAAAAATTGTCAATACAATATTTGCAAATTATCGTATTTTTAAAATATAAATAAGTACTTTACAAGTAGAATTTAGTCATTTACTAGTATTATTAGTTCAATATTTTAAATAAATCGAGTTGACTAGGCCAATTGTCATAAATGATTAGGTTGAAAAATCCAATCTAGCACAGTTTGCCATTGTTGGCAAACACTCGTGAACCTGGTCTTAGCATGTTAGACTGACTTCGATTTAATTTTTTAATGGACTGAGTCACCGACTCACCACGAGCTTTGATTGTCAGTCCATTTTGACATTACTAAGTTTCTTCTAATGATTACACTAATAGTCACTCGATCAAAAACATTAGAGTTAACTTAATCCTATGTGGTGCCATTAAATTTCGTAATGTCACCAAACGACGTTATTTATTACATCAATTTAACAAAGTCATTACAAAACATGAGTTTATCATATGATTTAATCCCAAAATTTTGACTAAAACTAAAGCTTATTACGTTTTCTTAACTGAATTAATCACAATTCACAACTCCCAAATTTTGCTGACTTGACGTGATAAATAACGTCATTTAGAGACATGTTGGCATGTAGGATTTAATACTAATATTTTCAACCGAGTAACCATTAGTGTAATAGTCGGAAAAATTCAGCAAGAAAATAACTTCAAGGGCCATTGGCATAATTAACCGATCGTGGGATGTCAACTGCAAGAATTTCTATCCATTTTGGCTATGAGACAAATCTTAGCTTAGTAAAAGCATGTTCTTTTATTTGACGATTAAAATGAGGTTGTTATCCGTAAATGTTTGTGCTTTTTCGGTTTCGTCCCTTTCTTATTCATCGTGCTTTAGCGTGTTGGTGGCAGTGAAAACCATCCTTCTGCTATTATATATACATATATATATACCCATTGAGAGATTCTTCTTCAAGACAGCAAGTGCCTCTATTAAGCAAAGAGAGAGATAGTAGAAAATCTCCTTGATGCTCAGTTCTTCTTCTTAAAAGTTTCAAACGAAGAACTTGTACAAGGCACTAAGCTAAATAGGAAAATAACAAAACAGGGAATGAAAATGAATATGAAGAACAGTTCTATTTGGTCAATTTTCTGTCAAGCAGATGGGTTTGATATTTTCTTGATGATTATGGGATTCTTGGGAGCAGCTGGTGATGGAATTTCAATTCCATTAATGACATATAACTGCAAAGCTGATGAACAATATTGGTGCTGAGAACGCCTCAGGTTTCAAATATTTCACTGAAGTCGTCAATCAGGTTCCTTCTCTTTATTTTGTGTTTGTGCCAAACGTAGCTTAAATTTTTGTAGTTTATAGTGGTAAAATTTGGAATATGTTGCTGTTTCGCGCGGATTATCGCTAACAATTAAAAAGGATTTTAGACGATTGTGTAAGGAACAAACCTCTTGGACAAAGTCCCAAAAAGGGGTGTCTTCTTTGGCAAAAATATTTACAATTAGTGAACGAAACAGAATGCCTCTGAGGGGCACAAGCATACGAGTATTGAAAGAAATGATTTTTAAAGTTAATATTGGGTTTTGATACCCAATAAATCATGGGCAATGATATTAAATCGATTTTATTGAATTATACTTCATAGGCCTCGGCCGATGAGTGAAGCGAATTATCGACACCACCATTTAGGCGACCGATCTTACAATCTTTATGGGCCATTTGAAGTAGCCTAATTTAGTTAGTGTTGCTCATGGCCCGACTCATTATCTTGGACAGTTTTGTCGGTTGTAGCCCATGTATTCTACATATTGGGCCTAACTATGATCTAACCTAAAAGTCCACACCCCTTACCTTTATATTGGCTACCCCATTACTGTAGATGTAGAGTGTGAAAAAGGAGGGAAGCCGTTTTTTGAGAGAAGAAGGAGCCGTTTCCATTGTTGCTTTGTGCTTTGGCTTGGTGCCTCGTGGGAATCCATTTCTTTCTTTTTCTTTAGCCTTGATGGTTGTCCATTGAGGCTTCCAGAACTCCTCCATACCATTGCCCTTTGTGGGTGAAAACTGAGAGCAACCGATTGGGAGAAAGGTGAAAGATTGGTCCAACTTGGTGGTGTCGATTTTGGAGAGACTGAGCCCGGATTATTGGTTGTTTGGAACCCAAAACCTCAACATTTGGTATCAGAGCAAGTTGGTGGTGTGTTGGGCTCCAAAAACCAGTCAGAAATCGACCAGAAACGGAGCAAAACCAGCAAGAAAAAAAACTATCCAGAATTTGTGCGAAAAATCAGACCTGCAATCGCGATTTTCGGCCAAACCAGAAGTCGTTTCGAGAAACGGTGACCACCAGTGGAACGTGCAGGTGGAGGCGCACCTGGTGCTCCGGCGCGTGGGGAAGACGGCCGCCGGTGGTGGCGGCGCATGGCGTCTCCGGCGGCGGCGCGTGGAGTGTTTTCTGGCGACGGTTTCTTCAGGCAGTTTGTTTGTTTTGATTTCCTGAACGTACTGATATTTTTGATTTAGTGTTTCAGGTTATGCAGGAAAAATTAGACAATTTTACCCCTGAGCGTTCAGGATTCAGTTTTGCATTCCGTTTGTTGCTACGGTTGTTGCAAACTTTAGGGCGAATAGTGGTGGCCCTAAAGTATTAAAATTACTTTTCTCGTAATTGACGGACTCAGATAGGTCCGCTCTGGTAAATTGGCTTACCCCGTTTAAATTTCAGCATTAGCGCGTCATCATGTGGGGTGACATTAGGATTGGGGTTACCGTGAAGGGGTAACCATTGCTTGTGCTAGAATTTTAGGAATTAATTGTTCTATTTGAAGCGTTGAATTTTGACTGTAAGTTGATAATTACTTTTGTACTTTTAAATATTGTTTAGTCTCTGTGTGAGATTATATTGCGTGAAAATTTGAATTTTGTTGACATACCTTCGTGTTGCATTGGTTATCTTCGTTAGAACACCTAGACTTAACCCATTCGAACGTTCCTTTGATCTGATATTTTTAAGTTTCACAAAACCCTGAAAATTTAGAACGGCGTATATTGTTGCCTTAAGATTACTTTGTGTGACGTATTTGTGCATTTTTTACTGTTCTATTTTTCAAAATGTCTTCACATTTTAAAATTGGCATTTTCAGTGAGAAATGAGATTTCTCAATTTGACAACAAAAGATGAAGGGAATTTTGGTTCAACAAAGAGTTTCAAAAGTCATAGATGGCAAATTTCCTGAAAATTTTACAGAAACACAAAAACAAGAATATGATGAACTTGCATACACTTCCATTATTTTACACCTGTCTGATACTATTTTGAGAAAAGTTGGAAAACTTGATTCTACTAAAGAACTTTGGAAAAAGTTGGAAGATTTATTTTTGCTTAAATCTACTCCTAATAAGTTGTACTTACTTGAAAAATTTTTTAGTTTTAAAATGGATCCTTCAAAGGATCTTGATGACGATTTAGATGTTTTTAACAAGTTGGTTCAAGACATTGTTAATTGTGATAAGAAGGTGTCTGAAACCTATAAGGCTATCATTTTACTTAATTCTATGCTTGATGCATATAAAGAGGTTAAGAATGCGATTAAGTATGGTAGGGACACCTTAACCCTCGAGATTGTCATAGATTCCCTTAGGAGTAAGGAGATGGAGATTAAGGCTGAAAAAGAAGATAAGAGAACTGGTGAGTTGCATATGATGAGGAGTAAAATGAAATTTAAGCAGATGAGTTTGGGTAGAGTTCAAGACAATAGTGATTCGAGTAGTGACTCAAGTGATGATGGTGGTAAGAAGGAGAGCAAAAGACGGGACAAGTCTAGTGGTAGACGGTGTTACAACTGTGGTAAGACTGGACACTTCATTAGGGATTGTCCCAAGAAGAGGGGTAAGATGAGAGGCGAGATTAATTTGGTTTTAGGGTCGAGTGATGACCCTAGTGAGGTTTATTGAGAGTAAACCTAGTTACTGCATTTGCATCCGTGTGTAACCTTTTCTGCATGTGTGTGATTCCTCAATTCCGTTGCATGATTATATGTTGCATTTCAATGTGTTTGATATGTGCATGGTATGAATTTGAGTGATCTTATTACTTGGTGTAATTGTTGCATGCATAATAGTTTGTTAGGTTTTGATACCCAATAAATTCTGGGCAATGATGTTAAATCGATTTTATTGAATTATACTTCATAGGCTTCGGTCGATGAGTGAAGCGAATTATTGACACCACCATTTAGGCGACCGATCCTACAATCTTTATGGGCCATTTGAAGTAGCCTAATTTAGTTAGTGTTGCTCAAGGCCCGACCCATTATCTTGGACGATTTTGTCGGTTGTAGCCCATATATTCTACCTATTGGGCCTAACTATGATCTAACCTAAAAGCCCACACCCCTTATCTTTATATTGGCTGCCCCATTATAGTAGATGTAGAGTGTGAAAAAGGAAGGAAGCCGTTTTTTGAGAGAAGAGGGAGTCATTTCCATTGTTGCTTTGTGCTTTGGCTTGGTGCCTCGTGGGAATCCATTTCTTTCTTCTTCTTTAGCCTTGGTGGCTGTCCATTGAGGCTTCCAGAACTCCTCCACTCCTTTGCCCTTTGTGGGTGAAAACTGAGAGCAACCGATTGGGAGAAAGGTGGAAGATTGGTCCAACTTGGTGGTGTCGATTTTGGAGAGACTGAGCCCGGATTATTGGTTGTTTGGAACCCAAAACCTCAACAGTTAAAACTAAGAAATTAAAATTATATATTCTCTGTTGAGAGTATTTGATTTGGGCCTTTTCTTCTATGTCTTCTCTTCCTTTTATACTCTTTTGATATTCTCTTCACAGAGAACCGCTTGCCAACTGCTTGGTGTCCTGTAACTACCCACTTTCTTCATGATGACTGATTTGTCGCAAAACTGTCATCTTTAACTGTCACCACGATTTTATTTTTTAACCGCCCACAATTGAGATTTTTGGATCGTGGGGCGTGATTGGCCTACTTCAATAACTATTATTTTTCGGATGACTATGATGTCTTATATTTGCCAAGGTTCTGGACGATTCGAAAGTTTGGGCGAGAACATGCTCATTCATCTTGGGCGACCCATGACGTTCCATTCGCTCAGGTTTTGGGCGACTTATCAACATGGGCGATAACATTACTTTGTTACAAGACCTTTTTTGCATTTGTCAATGATCCCATTAGGGTCTTTGTTTTTGGACTTCCGGATTGGGCTTCATTCCTTGGGCCGTTTACATTTGGGCTACAATTTTGTGTGTCAACAGTTGCCTTCTACGTGTGAGTTCGAGTTCAAGTTGTCACAATTTCACCTTTCTTCTTTCTTAAAAATTGCACAATTTGTCCTTAAACTTTAGCACATATAGTAAATATATCATCAACCTCTATATTCAGACTTTTGAATCCCAGCACCTATAGCAAAAGTCAAATACATTTTCAACCGCTTTCACATTAATTAAGATTATAGGAGCGAAGCGATTCTAAGATATTACCAAAGAAAGCAAAAACGATATTTATAGTAACAGTGAGCGAAATGGGAACAGCCTAAACCGTGAAAAGGGGCTTGTGGGAGAGCTATCCAATTCCTACTGCTAAGGAAAAATAATTAGGCAAGGGGAGACTTTCTTATTCTAACTAAAAAAGCATAGGAAAACGGCACTTTCGTATCCCAACATTTAGTTCCTCGACATTTTTTTGTCGGTATAGACAGCTTTCATAATTAATGACACCTTGAATTGAATTTATGGAACATCGTTTTCAAGTGTATAAATTTATCATTCCAGTAATTTAAGCTGAATCACAATTTTTACAATGTAAATGGCTAAACAAATTATCTTAGTTTATTCCTTATTTGAGTCATCTAATTGTCGAAGTTGTGAATCGGTATAGTTTATGCCATGCTAATATTGTCGCCTGGAATTGGATTTTTTTGGTGACATAATACATTGGGTTTCTGTTATCTGGCTTGTGGGCAATGTGTTGCTTGTTTCTTTGGTAGTCTCCTTTTACTCTTAGATGAGCCAGTTACAAGGAAGGTTTGATATTGAATCAAATTTTAATTTTTTTTCTCTAGAGGGTTATTGTTGGACAAGAACAGCCGAACGAGGCTTCACGTCTAAGAAAAAGTTATTTGAAAGCAGTGCTTAGGCAAGACGTGGGCTACTTTGATTTGCATGTGACCTCTACAGCAGATGTCATGGCAAGAGTTTCCAGCGATAGTTTTGTAATTCAAGATGTCATTAGTGAAAAGGTTGGTGGATCTTGTTTCTTTCAATTTTTGTGATATGTTTGTAAGATATGCTACTTAATTAGGTGGTTGAATTCAAAACAAATCAGATTCCAATTTTTTTAATGAATTCATGGACTTTTGTGGGGGCCTATATAATGGCCTTCTTGATGGTCTGGAGGCTAGCGGTTGTGGGACTTCCATTCGCGGCGTTACTTGTGATACCAGGTTTGATTGACGGAAAATCTCTGATGGGCATTGCACAAAAGATTAGGGATGAGTACAGTAAGACAGATAAAATTGTGGAGCAAGCTATTTCTTCCATTCGAACAGTTCACTCCTTTGTAGCGGAGAGCAAGACTCAAGCTGAGTACTCTGCTGCTCTTCAAGGGAATGTAAAATTGTGATTAAGGCAAGGTTTAGCCAAAGGTTTGGCAATTGGTAGTAACAGCATCGTCTTTGCAATTTGGTCTTTCATTTCTTATTATGGTAGTACATTGGTCATGTATCAAGGCACTAAAGGAGGAACTGTCTTCGCAGTTGGTGCAACTATTGCCATTGGTGGATTGTAAGGATATTATTCCATTTCTATACATATAGCACCGTTCTTACTTTTGACATCAATATTTTGCCTAATTAAGCATATCAAGTCTATGAATTTACTGGTCATGGTTTTTGTTTCTTGCGGAACAGAGCTTTGGGTACTGGATTGTCTACCCTTAGGTACTTCTCCGAAGCAATTGCGGCTGGAGAACGCATAATGGAAGTCATATCAAGAGTGCCGAAAATTGATTAGGACAACAAGGAAGGCCAAACATTACAAACTGTTATGGGAGAAGTTGAAATTAAACACATTGAATTTGCGTATCCATCAAGGCCTGAAAGCATTATTTTTAAAGATTTCAATTTGAGAATCCTAGCAGGAAAGACAATGGCATTGGTTGGAGGAGGTGGGTCTGGAAAGTCGACAGTGATTGCTCTATTGCAGAGATTTATAATCCACTCAATGGTGAAGATCTTCTTGATGGGGTTGCCATTGATAAGTTGTAGCTAAAATGGCTAAGAACCCAAATGGGACTGGTAAGTCAGGAGCCAGCCCTATTTGCTACCACAATTAAAGAGAACATACTTTTTGGTAAAGATGATGCATCTTTTGAAGAGGTTATTGAGGCTGCCAAAGCTTCTAATGCTCTTAATTTCATTACTCAATTTCCTCAAGGTTATGATACTCAGGTTTGCCTCGTATGTCTTCTTGTTCCTTGCTTTTGTTATTTATAAATCACTCTTATGCTCGCTTTTGCAATCCTAATTTTCTGATTTTTCCACAATTCAACTTATTTTAAATTGCTGATGTTCCACAAATTCCCACGTTTGATCATCCACTAAACTATTAGAATTTTCCAGATTATGTTGTGTTCAGTACCTTTCTTATTGGATTATCAGAGCTCATTCCTGCTAGTAGTAACACTAGCATTTAAAATCCAGGCAGGTCGATGAGAGAGGAGTACAACTATCTGGAGGTCAGAAGCAAAGAATTGCTATAGCAAGAGCCTTAATCAAGGAACCGAGAATTCTCCTACTTGATGAGGCAACCAGTGCTCTAGACACGAAATCAGAGCGAGTTGTTCAGGAAGCAATTGACAAGGTTGTAGAAGGACACACCACCATCATCATAGCACACCGTCTTTTCACCGTCCAAAATGCTGACATCATTTCTGTTGTCCAAAAGAGAGAGGTCGTGGAGATTGGCTCACACGACGAGTTTATTGAGGATAAAAATAGCTTATACAGTTCGCTTGTCCGTCTACATAAAACTGAGAACAGAAAAGAATCTGCAAATGTTAATAGCATTGCTGCATCAATATCCACTGCAAACAATATTCAGAACTCAGATAGTAAAAGACTATCAATTGTTGGTGAGGCCAGCACAAGTAACACAGCAGCGCCAAGCCAAGGAGCGAAGATTGCAACAATTTCCAGTAATCAAGTTCTTCACGTGCCTTCATTTAGAAGACTAACAAGAAAGAGTGAGTACCTTGTTCTATCACTTTCCCTTTGCTCAAAACAGCAATCATATCACAATTCTGTATGGTATTTAGCATGTGTGCCACAACTACACTAGTCCTCCCAACCGTCACACGCTCAAGTGCATCTTGCACCACCTTCTCCGACTGCTGTCTAACGCACTTGTGGCCTCGTCTAGTAACAACACTGCAGGATTTTTCAAAATAGCACGTGCTATTGCAATTCGCTGCTTTTACCCACCGGATAGCTATAGCCCTCTATCGCCGTACCATGTATCATACCCATCCTTCAAACTTGCAATAAAATCATGGGCGTTTGCTGCCTTAGCTACTGTGATGATCTCGGCTTCATCGACATGCTCTGATGCTCCATATGTGATGCCCGTCAAAATATCACATATGGAGCATCAGAGCATGTCGATGAAGCCGAGATCATCACAGTAGCTAAGGCAGCAAACGCCCATGATTTTATTGCAAGTTTGAAGGATGGGTATGATACATGGTGCGGCGATAGAGGGCTACAGCTATCCGACGGGCAGAAGCAGCGAATTTCAATAACATGTGCTATTTTGAAAAATCCTGTAGTGTTGTTACTAGACGAGGCCACAAGTACGTTAGATAGCCAGTCGGAGAAGGTGGTGCAAGATGCACTTGAGCGTATGACGGTTGGGAGGACCAGTGTAGTTGTGGCACACAGGCTAAGTACCATATAGAATTGTGATATGATTACTGTTTTGAGCAAAGGGAAAGTGATAGAACAAGGTACTCACTCTTCCTTGTTAGTCTTCTAAATGAAGGCACGTGAAGAACTTGATTACTGGAAATTGTTGCAATCTTCACTCCTTGGCTTTGCGCTGCTGTATTACTTGTGCTGGCCTCACCAACAATTGATAGTCTTTTACTATCTGAGTTCTGAATATTGTTTGCAGTGGATATTGATGCAGCAATGCTATTAACATTTGCAGATTCTTTTTTGTTCTCAGTTTTATGTAGACGGACAAGCGAACTGTATAAGCTATTTTTATCCTCAATAAACTCGTCGTGTGAGCCAATCTCCACGACCTCTCTCTTTTGGACAACAGAAATGATGTCAGCATTTTGGACGGTGAAAAGACGGTGTGCTATGATGATGGTGGTGTGTCCTTCTACAACCTTGTCAATTGCTTCCTGAACAACTCGCTCTGATTTCGTGTCTAGAGCACTGGTTGCCTCATCAAGTAGGAGAATTCTCGGTTCCTTGATTAAGGCTCTTGCTATAGCAATTCTTTGCTTCTGACCTCCAGATAGTTGTACTCCTCTCTCATCGACCTGCCTGGATTTTAAATGCTAGTGTTACTACTAGCAGGAATGAGCTCTGATAATCCAATAAGAAAGGTACTGAACACAACATAATCTGGAAAATTCTAATAGTTTAGTGGATGATCAAACGTGGGAATTTGTGTAACATCAGCAATTTAAAATAAGTTGAACTGTGGAAAAATCAGAAAATTAGGATTGTATAAGCGAGCATAAGAGTGGTTTATCAATAACAAAAGCAAGGAACAAGAAGACATGCGAGGCAAACCTGTGTATCATAACCTTGAGGCAATTGAGTAATGAAATTATGAGCATTAGAAGCTTTGGCAGCCTCAATAACCTCTTCAAAAGATGCATCCTCTTTACCAAAAAGTATGTTCTCTTTAATTGTGGTAGTAAATAGGGCTGGTTCCTGACTGACCAGTCCCATTTGTGATCTTAGCCATTCAGCTGCAACTCATCAATGGCAACCCCATCAAGAAGAACTTCACCATTGAGTGGATCATAAAATCTCTGCAATATAACAATCACTGTCGACTTTCCAGACCCACTTCCTCCAACCAACGCCATTGTCTTTCCTGCTGGGATTCTTAAATTGAAATCTTTGAAAATAATGCTTTCAGGCCTTGATGGGATTCTCCCATAAATTTTTGTAATATTTGACCTTCATTGTTGTCCGAATCAATTTTCGGCACTCTTGATATGACTTCCATTATGTGTTCTCTGGCTGCAATTGCTTCGGAGAAGTACCTAAGGGTAGACAAACCAGTACCCAACACTCTGTTCCACACAAAAAAAAAATGAGACTAGTCAATTCATAAACTCGATATGCTTAATTAGGCAATAGTATTAATATCAAAAAATAAGAACAGTGCCATACACACACACACACACAAATGGAAGAAAATCCTTACAATCCACCAAAGGCAATAGTTGCACCAACTGCAAAGACAGTTCTTCCTTTAGCGCTGTGATACATGACCAGTGTACTACCATAATAAGAAATGAAAAACCAAATTGCAAAGACGATGCTGTTACTACCAATAGCCAAACATTTGGCTAAACCTTTCCTTAATCCCAATTTTACAGTCCCTTGAAGAGCAGCAGAGTACTCAGCTTGAGTCTTGCTCTCCGCTACAAAGGAGTGAACTGTTCGAATGGAAGAAATGGCTTGCTCCACAATTGTATCTGTCTCACTGTACTCATCCCTAATATTTTGTGCAATGCCCATCAGAGATTTTTCGTAAATCAAACCTGGTATCACAAGTAACACCGCAAATGGAAGTCCCACAACCGCTAACCTCCAGACCATCAAGAAGGCCATTATATAGGCCCCCACGAAAGTCCATGAATTCATCAAAAAAACTGGAACCTGATTTGTTTTGAATTCAACTGCCCAATTAATTAGCATATCTTACAAACATATCACAAAAATTGAAAGAAACAAGATCCACCAACCTTTTCACTAATGACATCTTGAATCACAAGATTATCACTGGAAACACTTGCTATGACATCTGCTGTACAGATCACATACAAATCAAAGTAGCCCACGTCTTGCCTAAGCACTGCTTTCAAATAACTTGTTCTTAGACGTGAAGCCTGTCGTTCGGCTGTTCTTGTCCAACAATAACCCTCTAGAGAAATTTTTTTTTTTTTTTTTTTTGATTCAATTTCAAACCTTCCTTGTAATTGGCTCATCTAAGGCCAAAAGGAGACCTACCAAGGAAACAAGCAACACACATTGACCACAAGCCAGATAACAGAAATCCAATGCATTCTGTCACCAAAAAAATCCAATTCCAGGCCACAATATTAGCATGGCATGAACTATACCAATTCGCAACTTCGACAATTAGATGACTCAAATAAGGAAACAAACTAAGGTATGGAAACGTACACCGTGACACAAGCTTTCAATAGAGTGTGTTTCACGACATAGAGTAGACCAACAAATTGGAAATATTCAAATTTCAATGCATTTACAACACCGGAGCAGTTAATTTATTCTGACTTACAGAAACAAATACTACTAGTATCACTATCAATCACTATTTGTCAAATTTAGAAAATAATCATCAATGTTTCTCTTGCAGAAGATAATAGTGAAAAAACGTACAGACAGACGCACTGCGACAGAGAGTGAAAGGGACCTGATTGACGACTTGCGTGAAATAGTTAACTATTGAGGCGTTCTCAGCACCAATATTGTTCATCAGCTTTGCAGTGATATATGTCATTAATGGAATTGAAATTCCATCACCCGCAGCTCCCAAAAATCCCATAATCATCAATAAAATATCAAATCTATCTGCAAAAATGAAAATTGACACAATAGAACTACTCTTTTTCATAATCATTTTCAATCCCTGTTTGTTATTATTTTTGTTGTGCTCTCGTTTAAGATTTGGGAAGAAGAACAAAGTATCAAGGGGATTTTCCTGTACTGGAGAGACACTTGCTGTCTTGAATTGTGTTCGCTCACTGGGTATATATAGCCACAGGTTTTCACTAAGCACGACTGAGGACGAAAACTATAAAGCACACAACTTTATTCTCTGTCAAATAAAATAACACACTCTTATAAAGCTGCTGAAGATCACACTGATGCACTCTCTGGATTGTGTCTCAAGCCAAGATGTATAAGAATTCATGCAGTTAACCACCTTCAACGGGTTATTTACGCCAATACTCCTGGCACGGCAAATTAGTATTTGGGTTAATTTCATTGCAGTCATTCAATTTTGATCTTATTCTCAATTAGGTCATTATACTTCAATTTGTATTAATTGGATCACTATACTTTACTTCTATCTCAATTTCGGCCACTTCGTTAAATTCCCTCGTATTATTTAATGCCAGACATTGGCATGGCGGTTACATACTAACGGTCATCCTACGTGATCGTCAAAAAATTACCCGGAAGATGTAATACAATTGAAAAACTTGTTTTACGCAATAGACTTGTAAATGAAATAATTCAAACGATAGTTTTTTCGCTTATATCATTTCTTTTAGGTCATCTTTACGGCCACAGAGAATAGTTGCTAGTATTTAATGGCCAAGTCAGTGTCCAGTGTTAATATTTAAACAAATATCTCCGTGTAAATTTTTAGGTGAGATTGACTAATGTCATATTAAATACAAGTCTCTGTTATGTACAGTGGTCTCAAAAATTTCATACCCGATAAATTAATAATTTTAGCTAAATAATTTTTTTTTTTGGTGGGTCTCAACTTGAGATAGCATGCTAAATTAAAATTTCGCTAAATTTAGAAGATAATACATCATAAATAATTCATATAGATTCCACGTTATAAATAAATTAACAATTTCTTGATACATAATACTTATGATTCGACTATGAAGCATTCCTAAAATATGAGCTCCATAGGACGATAGTAGAACTATCATCTTCAATTTCACTAGGCACGATGAATAACGGAAGGGACAAAAACAATAAAGCAAACAGCATTTCGTATAATCAACCAACTTTTTGCCACGTAAAAGAACACATTAAAACAAAGCTAAAGATCAATACAATCTCTATCTTCTGTTTCATGACCAAAATGCATGTAAATTCATGCAGTTGAGGGGGGATTATATTTTTAACTGAATGACAGGGGAAATCACTAGAAGAAATTGAAAAAAGTGGTGACTTATCTTGTGTTTACTTGTTAAGACGTATCTATTAGTGTATTTGTTGGAAACTTAAGTGACTATTAGTACAAGAAAATAATTTGAGTTAGAATTGGTGTAATTATTCATAATGTCAATGGATTGAATTTTGATCTGAATCCGATCCGAATACGATGTAATTAATAGGAGATGGATTCGTGGCTTTAATCTGATAAGTCGATCAAGATTTGAATTCGATAATCCGTAAACTAAATGGATCAAATATGGATATAGGTCAATTCGATCCGATAACAATTCGATCCGATTTATTATAAATAATTGAGTTCGTAAAATATTTTTATGATATGCTTTGTGTAACTAAAAAAAATTAGAATAACAAAAATCATCAAATTCAAAACATAAAAAAATTGAAAATTTTATAATTATTAAACCCATTTAAGAAATGGTAAAATTGGTAAAAAAAAATTAATTAATTAAAAAAAGTTGATTCCAATGCTATTTTTTTCCTAATTTTTTTAAATTTTGAATCGGATATTCGATAATATAGCAAAACAGATATAAATTTAACAATCAAATATCCGTTGGATTATTGGACTGGATCGGATATAAATAGATCCGGTCCATATTCGATCTATTTACAACCTTAATAATTATTCATAACGTCAGTGACTATAATTAGCGTAATTAACATTCCCAAAATTGCTAGCCTTAACAATTTTCAAGATTGTCCACAAATTTTGCTGAAAACCGCCCGCTATGCCCGATGGTTAACTGGCATACTTGAAAACCAACTCAACATAGCTCTTTTGGTGCAATGTGACTAAAACATGTAACTGCACCAAGTGAACTAAGTCATTTAGCTAGGAATCATTCCATGTATAGGGATGGCAATGGGTAGGGTCGAGGCAGCCTTTCATGTTCCCACCAGGGAGTCAGGATGGAGGTGGGGATTAGAAAAATCTCCTTGTACGTATTTATATAAGTTTTTAATATTTCTTAAAATTATAATTTAAATTGTAAAATAGAAAACATAATAGAATAAAATAAAAAATAAGTAGCAGGCTACGGAAAATGTTCCCCATCCCTGCCCGGTTGCAAAATCGGATGGTATTTCCAACCTCATTTGAGGCTAGGCATTGCGGGACGTGGGTTGGGTAATTTTGCCATGCGTGTCCATGTGCTGCCTTGTCTTGATTGGTCTGGTAAGAGACGCTCTATAACTATGTGCTCGTTTGGGAGTGATTAAACAATAATATAAACAGCGAGTCATGTAGAGTAAGTTGAGTAGTGTATGTGAATTTTAAGAAATGTGTAAATAAAAAGTATGCTTAATAAAAAATTATTATAATTTAAACTTTGCAAAAAACCGAGATTTCACGACAACACTTAATTTAGTGAAGTCACTGTCCAAAACCTGAATTGACAAGTTTTTTTTTTTTCTCAACAAACCAGTACTTAAAAAATATAAAAATAAAAAGCATTAGTTTTGGAAAAAGAAGTTATCTCTATTCTTCACCATTCAGGTTTCAATCCAAAAAAGCCTTCGGAAAAGTCTATACCCTTAATATTGAAAGAGACGAGAGGAAGAAGAAAATGGAGGGAAAATGTTCTAAATTTTCTATTGAGCAAAAATCACTTTACAATACAATCCATTGTGCTATAAATAGAGGAAAAGATTCTAACTAACATTCTAACTAATTGAAATTGTACAAACCAATACAATGAATACACATGGATTAACTAACAAAACTAATACAACTGCACCAGCTAATTCCAACTCTGCTCCCACTAGCTCAGTATGATGCATTCTGTTACTGCCCCTCAAGATGGACAATGGAGGTTGATAATAGCCATCTTGTATAACAATGGAAGCAAAAGAGAGAAGCTGGCAAAGCTTTTGTAAAAACGTCAGCTAACTGATGTTGTAACCGAATAGGTAGCAACTTAAGAAAACTATCAGTTACCTTGTCTCGAACGAAATGACAATCGATCTCTATGTGTTTGGTACATTCGTGGAAGATATGATTAGAAGCTATATGAATAGCGCCTGATTGTCACAAAAAAATTAGTGCAGAGTCAGATGTTGAAACCTGAAAATCACGAAGTAATTGATTAAGCCAAATCAGTTCACTTGTTGTAGATGCCAATGCACGATACTCTGCCTCAATTGATGACCATGATATAGTAGTTTGTTTCTTGGCTTTCCATGAAATTAAGAAATCCTCAAAAAATATACAAAAACCTGTAACTGATTTTCTGGAATCAAGATAAGATCCCTAATCTGCATCCGCAAATACCTTTAACTGAAAGGAACATTGTACGGGGAATAAAAGTCCTTGGCCTTGGGTGGATTTGATATACCTTAAAAGATGATGAGCTGCATCCAAATGTGGTTGCCTAGGCTGAGATACAAACTGGCTCAGCTTATGGATTGTAAAGGTAATGTCAGGCCTTGAAATAGTCAAGTACAATAAGCGGCCAACAAGACGCCTGTACATTGATGCATCAGCAAGAGGTTCTCCTTCAAAAGTGTAAGTGTTATGCCTTAGGTTTATGAATTGTGACACTTGGTGATTTGTTAATCACAAGGAGTTGTGATTGTGAGATACAAATTACATATGACTGAATTTTAAATCGTTTGTGGTCGAAGTAATAACGAGATACGAATATCGTTATTACGGATAGACCATCACGTGTGTCATTTTTACTTGTGAAGTAAGTAGCTGATCTCGCAAGTTAAAGTGTAGTGACATTTGAATGAATACGTGTATATTTTGTTATAGAACAAAACATTGGAGACCCATTGAGAGATTCCACATGGATAACTATCTGAGTGTTAGTGATTAATCTCTAATGTTCGGTAGTGGAATTGGTCCTTTGACTTGAGATCATCATAGTACCTTATATGAGGACGGTCATACTTTGGTGGTGTTGGATGTTGCTCTACCAAGGGTCGCTAATACAGCATCGTTCGGGTATGTCAAGCATCATATGAAGGTTGTGAATGATCAATAGAGGATTCGTCACTCTTAGATAGTAAGAAATTATGATCTATATTTTATCTAGTTAAGTTGATAATGAAATCCTTGACCAAGGTGAGCTCATAAGTTGAAAAAGAGCTTTCGACTTACATCGACTTAACAGAAGGATAAAAGATATGATCGATAAACGAGATTAACATATATCCATATCTCATAATTGATCAGATCATATTGACAAAAGGATTATAGTTTCACAGTAAACGAACATGTTCGATTTTGTCACACTACATGACATTTCCTGTCACATGTATTGCCCTGACACATTGCTAGATGTCAATCTGGGACGACGAATGTGAATTAGTGATAAATTAAAAGGGGTGTTTTAATTTATCGATTTTGATCAGATCAAAATAATAATTTACGTCGTTAGGCATCGTGATTGGGAACCTAATGGGTCACACACAAAAGAGAACCAGAAGAATGAGATTTACCAATTANTAATTAAATATTGGACCTGGTTAATTTTGAGAGGCGGGCCGAACCGATTTGGGCTTATATTAATATGCTACTAGGGTTTAAGAATTGTATGAATTTTTCTATTATTCTTGCTAGCACAAGAAAAGAAACTTTAGCCTTCATTCTTGTTCTCTGTGTGGATCACCATTGGAGGCTGGACAATTGGACAGCTTGAATTACAGATGGTGATCATTGGATTTCAAGAATAGCAAAGGAGTTTACAGAATTCATCAGAGGTACAATTCCTATCACAGTTTCTATCTAAACACAATGTAGATCTTTGGTGGGAATTGAAAATTGTTTACTTTTCGATGTGCATGATTAAGTAAATTCCCAACAAAAAGAACTCAGACAAACCTTTGGATCCATAGGTAATGCAGCAGGCTTACATCCCAGAAAACCTGTGTCTTCAAGTAGTTGAAGAGCATAATGGTGTTGAGATAAGAAAATGCCTTTACGTGACCTAGCAATTTCCAATCCTAAGAAGTATTTTAACTGGCCAAGATCCTTTAACTTGAATTGACTGTGCAAGAATGCCTTTAAGGAATCAATTACCTGATGATCATACCCTGTGATAACAATGTCATCCACACAAACAAGCAATGCCGCAAAGGATTTTCCAGACCCTTTAGTAAATAGAGAGTAGTCAGACTTTGACTGATGAAAGCCATGAAGAAGAAGAGCATTTGAGAATTTGGAAAACCATTGTCTTGAGGCTTGTTTCAAACCATAAATCGATTTGTGAAACCTGCACACCAATTTCTCCCCCTGTTTACGAGCTCCATCTCGTTTGTTATAGCCTAATGATAGGTCCATATAAATCTCCTCAAATAAATCACCATTGAGAAATGCATTATTGACATCTAACTGTGTGATATACCAATTATTTCCTGAAGCAATGGCTAACAAAACTTTAACAGTTACAAGTTTAGCCACAGGAGAGACTGTCTCTATGAAGTCCAATCCCTCTTGTTGGGTATATCCTTTCGCAACTAGTCGAGCCTTGTATCGATCTATACTACCATTTGATTTATATTTTATCTTGTATACCCATTTACTGCCAATAGAGAGCTTATCCTTGGGCAAGGTTGTAATGGTTCAAGTGTTATTCATTTCCATAGCCTGCAGTTCAGATTCCATAGCATCCCTCCAATGACCAAACTTCACAGCTTGGTGATAGAATTGAGGCTCAAAGTTTGAGGATATAAAAAAGAGGAAATGATTATGTGCAGCTGAAAATGATTTGTAGGAAATATGTTTTGAGAGGGGGTGACTAGAAGTATCAGAAGTTTTTCCTGAATTTGTCAAGAGATTACAGTGATAATCTCTGAGGTATGAAGGAGGATGACTCATTCTAGATGATTTTCTAATTGCAGTAATTACTTGCAGTATGGGTAGGATCAGGCTGCAACACTTGTAATTCATTTTCACATTCATTTTGTACTGTAATAGATGATGAATCAGGTGAAGTAGAAGGAAATGTGACATGAAGAGATTTTGGGAGAACAAGGTCAGGAAATGGATCAACTTTATTGGACTCGTGGGTAATGGAATGAAAAGGGAAATTTTGTTCATGGAAAATGACATCCCTGGAAATTAAAAAGGTTCTAGACACAATATCATATAATCTATAACCTTTAATTCCCGGTGGATAACCAACAAAGATGCAAGCTTTAGCCCTGGGGTGAAACTTTGATCTTTGAGAAAGCAAGGTTGAAGAAAAACATAGGCATCCAAAAGTCCTGAGGGAAGAATGGTCAACTGGGGAGTTATACAATAAAGAGTAAGGAGAGTTATTCTGTAAGATTGAAGTAGGGGTTCTGTTTATGAGAAATGTAGCAGTGAGAATACATTCTCCCCAGAACTGAATGGGGATTGGTGATTGGAAATATAATGCTCTAGCAACATTAAGAAGATGTTGGTGTTTTCTTTCGACAACTGAATTTTGTTCAGGCCTCTCTACACAAGAAAATTGATGGATAACCCCCTTTGAATTAAAGAATTCAGCAAACTGTAATTTAGGAGCATTATCAAATCTAAAACGTTTAATGAATACTTGGAACTGAGTTTCAATCATTTTGAAAAACTTGGGAATGATACATTTAGCATCTGATTTGTTTTTCATTAGATAAACCCAAGTGAAACGTGTACAATCATCCACGAGAGTGAGGAAATATTTGTAACCAGAATGTGTGAGAACATGATAGGGTCCCTAGGTATTACAATGTATAAGATCAAAGGCATTAGATGACATGTGGTTGTTAGAGGGAAATGATAATCTTCTCTGTTTGGCTAATGGACAAACATCACAAAACATTGATCTTGGATCTTCATGTTTATCACAAAACATATGCAATTGATCCTTCATTTGATTCAGTTTTTGAAACGACGAGTGCCCAAGTCTATGATGCCAAACATGAGCGTTCACATTATTTACATACGAAGAAACAGAAATGAAAGCATTCTGAGAATTATTCTGAGAAACATTATTTACATCAACTGAATCATCACTTAAGATATATAGGCATTCCATTCTTCTAGCCTTGCCAATATCTTCTGGTTGTATAGGTCCTGAATTGAGCAGGAATTAGTGAGAAAGCTGACCTCAATATTTGAATTTCTGGTTAAGGCACTTACTGACATAAGATTGAATTTGAACTGTGGCATATAAAATACATCTTCCAATATCATATTAGTCCCAATCTTCACTGTTCCAATGAACTCAACAGCAATTCTCAAATGATTTGGCATGATAACAAAATTATTCTTTACTGATTTCATATTGATAAATGCAGACTTATTGAAACATATATGACTAGTAGCTCCTGAATCAACCACCCTATACTCAGGAGAATTCATCATAGGATTATTAGAAATGGAAAAACAGGTACCTGATATCTGATTTGAATGTGTATTAGGTCCAGTTTCAACTTTGGCAGAGGCTAGGTGACTACTCAGCATGCTTATCAGGTGCTGATACAAAGTCTGATTTAGAGTTTGCACAAAGTCTCCTACACCATGTTGTGCCTGCTCTGGAATAGCTCCAGACAGTTGGTTAGTTGCAGCATAGTTTGGTGAATTATTCAAGCCTGATTGACTACTGGAAACTGCCCTTTGCTTAGCCTTATAGCCAGGAGGATAGCCATGAAGTTTGTATGTCCACAGAATGTCCATTCATTCCACAATATGTACACGTAGGTCTTTCTTTCCTTTGAACCTTGTTATGCATCTGTCCAGAATTGGCTCTCTTGCTTTCATTTCTGGCATAAAATGCCATGGAGTCAACATTGTTACCAGCAACATTAACATTTAAGCTTACACTTCTTTGATGTTCCTCTTGACAGACAAGAGAGAACACTTTATTAATAGGATATGGAGTCCATAAGCAGTATTTGGCCTCTAACTTGAGCAAAAGAGTCATTTAAACCGATCAAAAATGACATTACATATTCCATTTGATAGTGATCAGCAAGCTTCTTAGATCCTTCACAATCACATTTTCCACATGTGCATACTGGCCTGTAATTGCTAAGTCCTTCCCATATAGTTTTCAATTTTGTAAAGTATGCACTTACAGAAGATTGACCTTGAGAATGATTCATCAGTTCGCGCCTCAGTTGAAATATGTGAGGTCCATTACGTTGCTGATATCTCTCCTTTAGATCTGTCCATATGTCCTGTGCTGATTTAGAATATATGATGCTAGTAGAAATCTCCTTGGATACTGAGTTTAGGATCCATGAAATCACTATGTTATTGTTGCGATTCCAATGATGAAGTAAAACCTCATTGTCTTGAGGTTTAGATATGGATCCATTAATAAATCCGATTTTGTTTTTCACTGATAGAGCAATCACCATTGATATGCTCCATGAGGCGTAATTACCACCTGTTAGAGGCTGAGAAACCAGTACCAATCCTGGACTATCAGAGTGGTGAAGAAAGTACGGGCTAGATCCATCATCAGTTGTGGAATGGCTAATTGATGAAGGCTACAAATCTGCTGTGGAAGCCATGATGAACTAAGAATTGAAATCAATTGAATCGAAATCACAGATGAAGCAAAAATTGCTCTGATACCACATTGAAAGAGACGAGAGGAAGAAGAAAATGGAGGGAAATGTTCTAAATTTTCTATTGAACAAAAATCACTTTACAATACAATCCATTGTGCTATAAATAGAGGAAAAGATTATAACCAACATTCTAACTAACTATCTAACTGAAATTGTACAAACCAATACAATGAATACACGTGGATTACATAACAAAACTAATACAACTGCCCCAGCTAATTCCAACTCTGCTCCAGCTCGTTCCAGCTTCAATTATCTCCAGCTGGCTCCAGTAACATGCATTATGTTACTTAATCTTTGAAAACGTTTACACGAACTTTTTCTACGAACATCCAACATTAACTATTGCGCTTCCTTAGCACTTAATCTTAATGCGACAAAGTTGATAATGATAAAAAAACTCTAGCGACTTGTTACTAGAGATGTAAAGTTAATCACGCTGTCTTATTGCGGATCAGCCCTACTTTAATTTATTTTTTTAAAAAAAAAAATTGTAAGTCATGCTGGTTCCACTATCTGATACCTCTAATTATATTAATTATCATGATGAACGACTACTCACCATGCATCAAGTTTGACCCCAGTAGTTATATCGTGACCCGGCGTTAATCGTGCTCTGATATATTCTTAACCGCTTCGATTGCAATCGTGTTACTCGTGCTAGATCAAATTAGTAGAAATTCCATTTGTTAGGTGGATTTTCTCATTCTCCTCTAACAATCCTTTCAGAGTCAATGTCTTGTTTGCCAACGTATTATTCCATCTTTGTGGTTCCTCTACCTGAATTCTTCCTTAAGGACCGAACAATCCTCTATCATATGTCCACTATGACAAAAGGTCAAAGAAAAAAATCTCGTATAATTTCCCCGTCTCTTTTGTTGCCGTCTACATATTAAAAAATAGAGGTGGACCATCATAAATGTCATCGAAATCGAACTCATCTCATTGTTCAGGATTGGAAGGAGTGAAAAGGTCTAAATTAATGTCCGAATCATGGCCTGAACCAGTGACGGACCCAGCCCTGAAACTCAGTCCGGGCGGACGTTGACTAGTATTAGCGATCGTAAGATCGAGATCGTTTATTAATATTTAATTAAGTAATATTAAAAATTACTCAATATATATGTAAACGCACTAAAACGTAAATAAATA
>CAIGRB010167432.1:5674-16023 GCA_903798255.1 Fraxinus quadrangulata
TATATATATATATATATATATATATATGACAATGAATGTTAAATTATTTATACAAAACAAATATATTTTATTTTTCAATTAAATGAAACTTGATGCTAAATAACATACATTAACGTGAATAATGAAATGCATTCTCGAATGAGAATTTTAATTAATATTAATTAAATGAAGGTGAATGTTAATGTTAATATTCATTAATTGAGAATTAATAATAAGGAATAAATGCATTAACAGTGATTTTGTAGTATTTGCTACAATTTACCTGAATGAAGTAATTGAATTGTAATATGCTATAATCGTCCAAACAATGATTCTCACTTAATATGATATTTAATAGATTATGGATAAGAAAAAAAAAAGAGCATAATTTCGTGAATTATTGTTATTCTTTTACGAAGGATGAATCAATTCCATTCTCCACTAATTTTATCCTTTTCTTTTCTTCATATGATGCCAAAATGATAAGTAAGGTTGTGAGAGGGGGACCCGATTGAATTGAAGTGGTAGTTCATGCTCTTGATTGATTCCCCCACATTTCTCCTTTTTTGATTAGTTTCTTCATTCTTGCCAACTTTCCTACTCTTTTGGTGAAAAATGTCAGTGAAATGTCCTGTCAAATAAAAAGGAAAGAGAATTTTGTCAAAATTAATTTTGTGAAAAATGTCAGTGAAATGTCGGGATATAAATTTTTTCTGTTGATATCGTGAAGGTGAAGGTGCATTGTTGGCAATGGACTTGCTAACATCTTAGAGTAACTCTGTTTTTTATAATTTTGTCACTAGGGTTTTCTGGCAACGCCTTGTGAGAGGTTCCTGACGTCTGCTTTGTGTTCATTTCATCCGGATAAAATCCTCAATTCGGTCATATCTTAAAATTTCAGAAAAATAAAAAATAAAAAAATTCTCTTCTTAACATCCACGTGTTACGTTCTAAATGGATAAAACTAGAGTATAATTAGGATAGAGTTATCCTTGACATTACTATGGCAAGTTGGCAACATTAAACACAGTTAAGAGTTTGGAGCATTGAGGTTTGACGCTTCTTGTACTATGTCGGATGTCTGGGGTTTGACATTTTTTTTATTATTACTCTTTTTAGAGAGGGAGACTCGTGAAGAACATAAAGATCGACTTTTTACCAAAATAATGATGGAATTTAATACTAATTTGAAATGTCAATGACATCCATCAACGAATTGAATGCATTCTACAATTATAGATGAACGATGCTATATACATCAGAGGTGATGATTGTCATTCGTCTAGGCAATAATCACTCATTTTATTCGTTATTTAATTGATTAAAATGCATCATAATTTTATTGGACAATGAATCATAAGATCCACCATTATTTAATATAGAAAATTAAACAACGAATAAAATGAGTGATTAAAAGATAATATAATAAGTTAGATGAAAGCTAATAAATTAAAAGATAGAAAAAAATAATAACTATGTTTTTTGAGTAATAAAACTAAGTGTTAAATATAAAGAGTTCGTTGAAATACTTAAAAAAATTTGCGCTCTAAATTGTAGAACGTGCTCTTTAAAAATAGGGGGTCTATTGAAAATACTCTTAGGGCCTATTTAGGAGTTTATTTTCATCGATTTTTAGTAGCACCGTTTATGAGTTGTTCAATAATTAGTGCTTGCTAGATTTTTTGAGCACACGTTTTGAATTGTATAAAAATCACCCATAAACGGTATAGATTAATTTTCACCGGGTTCTCTCAACTTACTAAATCGACAATTTTTGGTCGTTTCTTAAATTCTTTTATAAAATAATTATTGCCAACATAATACTAACTTATAAATAAAAATATACTAATTAAAAAATGATTTATAAGCAAAAAAATTATATTATAATAAAAAAAAATTGTATAAGAATCTTACTTCGAACCAGGACCTTGGACAGATTACTTATAAGTAAAAAAATTCACTTATGTGTAAAAATTATTTAAAAGCACATTATAAAGTTTATATATAACTAAGAATTTTAAGCAAATATTTAACTTTATTTAACTTCATACAAAATCATAAACTCAAAATTTCACTAAGTGACATGTATATAACTTTACTTTTTAAAAAATCTTTCAGAATTGATGAATATTAAACTCCTAAGTATGGATTGAATCGTTTTAAAAATCGCTACTAAAATCACTTATAACCTATTAGCTTATAAACACTCAAAATAAATACTTTAAAAAACGTTAATAACCGATACGCCAGAACTTCGAACCAGGACCTTGGACAGTGAAGGAGATTTATACAATCCTAAACTAACCATATCAAATTGCTTTACATCAATTGAATTAATTAGAGTAATAAATAAACATTTCATCAATTAGGGTGGTTGTTTGCTTTCTCATGAACGAGGGGTGGTGGGCTGGGCTAGGGCTCGTTGGGACCCGTCTATCAAGGCTGGTTCTCCCCCAATTTTTTAAAATCAAGTAATGTTAAAATAATCAGTGTTCGACACTAATTTAGGTAACAATACTAGTAATATACAAAAAATTATAACTCATTTAATAGAACATATAATATGTTGATACCTAAATTGATGTTCAAAACCCTTGAGGCTAGATGGCTCCAAACAAAACAAACGTTTCAATTGGTTCCATGTGGCTGCTGGATCTTATTCTTATGATTTTAAGTCCAAGCTTGTCTCTTATTTTTTTAAAATTCTTTTTTCTACATTTTCATTTTCCACCACGCAGTCATACAATAAAAGTATACTACACGAAAACTCAAAATTGTACTATGGAGCAGATAATCAATTCCTTGTTTGGCCTCCATTATTCTCATTAAATTATAATTCGTTATTCTCTCGTTTCTTATCAACCACGCATTCTCTAATAAAATAATATTATACGTAAATTCAAAAACTTTTCTTTTTTTAACTATACATTTTTTAGAAAATTACTATTTCTCACGTTATAATATGGAATAATGTGGGCCAATCGAGTGCTAACAGAGTTGTGGCAGGTGATCATGAAAATTGGGCAACGGCCTGCGTGATTTGGACCGAGATTGGTCCAACTGGAAATGAAATATTTTTTTTTCCTACCAAAAATATATTACAACAATTTGTTAAAGGATTATGGTGCTACGTTTCAAGATATTTTTAAATAAAAAAGTATCTCGAAGATAATTAGAGACTTGGTTTACTTGAAAGGGAAATCAATGCAAGAGATATTGTAGGTAAGAAATTTGGGCATATTTTTATATTTCGTTTTGAATTTTCTATATATATATATGTGTGTGTGTGAAAGAACTATGGGAACAAGAACTATAAAGCAAAACTAAGTATTCTATCGTGGCGTTTATAATGGTTACAGTTTTTCAATTCATCCCTCATTCAAAAAGGAAAATTTTCAAAATACGCCCTACATTTAGTTATATTTTACGTGTAAAAATGAAAATATTTACAGAATTACAAAAGTTGAAATAAAGAATCTTTCGAAGATAATCAGCGTTGATAAAATTTACTAAGAACACGAGGTCTACTTCATATCAAATCAAACTACAAGCCTTGTGCCTAGGTTCACTCCACTAATGATGGGTTGAACCTTATTCAATATAAGACCGGACATCAGCGTCTAGGGTTTGCTTTAGAGTTTTAGGTAACGATTACAAGCATTTTTAAAGTACCGATTTTGCTCATTTATATGCAGATCGATTTTGACTTATTTTAATAACGATTTTCAAAACGATCAAACTCATGTTTGAGAGTTTATTATTCACGGATTCTGAATAGTTTCTTAGAAAAAATAAAATTTCAAATACTTCCTTAGTGAAATTCTCAATAGCATTTTTACTCTATAAATATTTTTTTACAAATAAGTAATTTTTTTTGCTTATAAGTAAATTTTATAACTACAAAGTAATTTTTTTCATAAAAATAAGTTTTTCATTTTTATTTAAAAGTTAGTTTTGAACAAATTATGTTGGTTGTTAATGATTATATTATAGGGTAAATTAGAAGACAATACAAAGAACTTTCAAAATTCACCGATTTGGTGAGTTAACGGTCAAAATTATATCAAACCATCCAAAATTGGTGCACCAAAAAATTAGCAAGTGTTTTTGGACCATTCAAAATCGATCAAAATCAACAAAAAAAAAAAAAAAACAACCTCCTTTAGTGTTTTTAGATCATATGGACATACCAAGTATCGACATCTCATGCCATCACCACCAACGTTTTTAACACCTCCAGCTACTTGCATGTCACAAATAATCTAGAAAAAAAAGTCATTTAAGTTTCTTTTTTCAAAGCCAAACCTGTTAAGTCCAACAAAAAACTAGTTACATTTTTTTGTTATGATTTTTTCCCAGTTCTAAAATTTTTAGATAAATTGTTACATTTTTATAGTTGAATATGTCTAATTTGTGAAATTGTACGACATGCAATCAGGCAAGAAGTTAAAACCCTAACCCGGCCCCCCTTAGGATCTTAAGATTCTTAGGGCACAATTAATAGATTGATCGTATCTCGTCTGCAAGCTGCACGTGAGACTCAACCTAATGAGCCGAATGCTCAACCTGATGTGTGGATGTTTAAGGCAAAGTGAGACAATCATATTTCGAAACTCAAGATCAGGCATTCCTACCACCCAAGTAATCGTCCTTGCCATGGGGATGAACCAAGATCTAGTCGACCATGGATAATTACATATTGCTAGTCAACTCATGCTCCTATTTGTCCAAAATTTTTATTGGGGAAAAATGAGCGAATTGTGTGTAGATAGATTATCAATTAACATAATAAATTAAAATATGACAAACACGAGATGAGTTAGAAAGCAAGTATTTGACAGTCGCGTTAAGAACATTGTCCTAAAGTCATGTTTTCTTTCCTTCGTGTGGGTACTTTCAACGCTACACGACTTAAAGATAAAAACCCATATAACTCACAACTAGCTCACCTTTTGTGGACGCGATCACATGGAACAATATCTATCGATTTGTCAAAAGTATAAGATCATCACATGGTATGAAATGAATAGAAAGTTTATCTCCGAAGTTGTGTTTTCATGTTGCGTTAACAATGAAATTATTCACTCCATTTTATAGCGTAAAATTAACATCCACAATAATGAGAATTAAAATATAAGCTACGAAATTATTAGTTATAAAGTTGGTTTCGAGATGGGCTCCTATTGAGGCGTGGCCTCCTAGGCCCATGGGTTAATTTACGCCCCAAAACTAGTCCTAATCCATTCGGAACCACACTACAAACATAATTTGTACACTGTATAATTTGTTGCCTTATTTTCAAATAAAACTTCAATTCTAACGGGAATAAAATAAAAATTCGAATTAGATAAGTAAAAAAAAAAAGAAAAAAGAAGCTATTAGGAAACTCTTTTGGACGGTTCAGATTTAAAGAAAGCTAAGGCGGTAGGCAAAATCTACGGCGGCAGAGAATGGGTTAGGGTCCATCAATAAATAGGCTGCCTTTAAAAGCTCAAAACCTCAGGAAACAGCACTAAAGTCCATTAGGGTTTAGAGTTTCGTTCTTTCTAAGCCCATCTTCTTCTCTTCTCTTCTCTCCCTCCATTAATTTTCCTTCAAAATTAACTGTAAATTGATCAACGATAAACCCTAAACCTTGGTTTTGTGTCGTAAAGATTTTCAGTTCGGCATTGAAGTAAGTTTTCAATTCATCGATGGGAGTTTTTGTTACGTTATTATTATTTTTTTCTCACATGTTTTAGCCGCAAGTTATCTCTGTTCTACTGCTTGAATCTTGTTATAAAGTTGTTGATTTTGTTGATTACTTTTGGTATAAAGATTTTTCTGATTCAAGGAAAATTTAGGGGTTTCTTGTTTATTTTAAAAATTCTATTTTGTTGTTTTGATGATATGGTGTATGCGGTATTCTGTGTTGGAATCGTTGTGCCTCGTAAGAAATTTGCAAGTCATATCCAAGTCCCGCATTAGGTCTAGGCTTGTGTTTCTATGTGCATGGGGCTGCTTCCAATTGGTGATGGCCCTTTATCGACTACTTGGAGAGGTTCTCTTGCAATTGAAGGCTATGATGGTAAAGTCGCCTAATTGAGTAATAAGTCGTAACGGACATAGCTTGTGATAAGAGGATGCTTGTCATTGTCATCACACGTGCACAACGAGGGTTATCTCTAAACGAGTGTCCAGTATGACTCAACTGATACTTAGCTCACCCTTGAATCTGACTCGAATGTCATCAATGTGCTTAAAGTCTAGCCTTAACAAAACTGAGAAGGGTTGCTTTGAGGTTAATGTTGGGTTCGTGAGGTTATCCAATTGAGAATATGGGCCTGAACAGATATTGATTTTGACAAAATGGGGTAGTTACGAAGATCCTAACCGAGTCTGACATCGTTAAGCTAAGGCTTTGCTTTGTGCTTGTAAGCTCATTGGGCACCCTGTTTTTGTTTTTTTTTTTGGTCAAAATTTCTTTATTTCTAACAACTTGTGCTTAAGACTGATGATGGAACACTGTCTTAATTGGCATAATTCGATTAACATTTGTTGTTAGATTTACCATTATTCGAAAGATACATCATTGTGCAATACTTGAAATGTCTAGGCTACTCTTGCAATATGGAAACTATCACTTGGAATCAGAATCTATGTTGCTAAACACGTAGTCAATATTTGTTTATAGATTTAGACAATGGATAGTAGTTTGAGGTACTAATGTGAAGAATTTCTCGCAAGTCAATGTGAAAGTAATGATCCTATTTATATTCATAGTAAAATCCATGTCAGTTCTATTTTTCTTGTACTGTAAATAGATTTTCTTTTCTTTTGTGATAGTGATGTCTGTTGTTATATCGGTGAACTCCATGTCCTGATGGAGACGTAATTAAATCTGCTGTTTCATTACAGTAGGATACAGTGTACTTCGGCTTTTATGGTAATGACTAAAGTCACACTTTCGAAGTTACTTTCAATAGTTAATTCAACTATTATATCCCCGTTTGGTGCCCATTATTTGAGATTTTAATTTTTGTAATGGCGTTTTTTTGGAGAATGGATGGTTGAAAAAGAAGGAAAAGTTTTCGGTTTTCGTGTAATATTATTTTGAATTTAGGCAAGCTGTTTGACCTTAGCATGTGTCTGCAATGGTACAGACATAAACAGCTAATGTACTTGTGACATCTTGCTGTTTTCTAGCTTTGTTGTTCTATTTTTTATTTATTCATTGATATTTCCTTTTTTGTCTGTTTCTATTTTGTCGATGGAGGTTTACTTTATCTTTATAAGTGCTCAAATGAGGAAGAATGTGCAATTTTTAACATTATCCCCCACCTCCCTTTACATGCACACATACTAATGATTTTAGCTACTATTCTTGAAAGTAACTTTTGATATAACAGAGTTGAAGACTATCTGATAATCTAAAATGTGCTTATCTGATCATGGTCATTCTGTTTCCTTTTTGTTTGCAGAATTTATACGATGGATGTCCCTACTAATCACATTGAGAACTCCAATTCAGATCTGCAGCCTAATAAACGCCGAAGAAAGAAGTCCATTGTCTGGGACCACTTCACAATTGAAACTGTTAATGCTGACTGTATCAGGGCCTTATGTAAGCAATGCAAGAAATCATTTGCTTATATATCGGGCTCAAAATTATCTGGCACCAGTCACTTGAAACGGCATATTTCCTTGGGGATCTGCCCTGTGAGTCGGTGTAAAGAAGAGAAAAATCAGCTCAGTATATTCAACCCAGATGCCAAATCTGATGTTTCTGAGAATGGTACAGTACGACCAAGAAAGCGCTACCGGGCTAACCCTGGACCGGCAAGTACCTCTTTTGATCAGGACCTATGCTGTCATGAAATTGCAAAAATGATTATTCAGCATGAATATCCTCTTCGCATGGTTGAAGATTCTGGCTTTATTGATTTTGCAAGGTGTCTTCATCCCCATTTTAATACAGTGAGTACCAATACTGTCCAAGAACACATTATGGAAATTTATTTCAGAGAGAAGCAAAACCTTCTGAACCTTGTTACTGGAATTCCAGGACGAGTTAGTCTTACTTTGGATTTGTGGACTTCAGATCAAAGGGTGTCTTACGGAATCCTAACGGGACACTTTATTGGTTGCGACTGGAAACTGCATAGGCGGATCTTTAATGTCGTAATGTTACCATATACCGATTCAGAAACTGGCTTTATTCACGCCGTCGCAGCTTCTCTAAATGATTGGGGTACTGAGAGCAAGCTATTTACTCTTACTCTTGATCAATCCCATGCAAATGAAAATGCAAAGAGAAATCTTAGAGGCCTCCTGTCATTCAAGAACTCACGTATTCTCAATGGCCAGCTATTAATTAACAGTTGTTATGCTTGTACTCTAACGAGGCTTGCACAGAATGCATTAGGGTTTATTCAGGAAACTGTTCAGAAGGTCCGCGACTGTGTCAAGTATGTGAAGACTTCAGAAGCTCGTGAAGAAAGATTCATCAAACTGAAACAACAGCTTCAAGTGCCCAGTACAAAGAACATAATTGTCGATGACCTTACCAAATGGAATACTACATATCACATGTTGATGGCTGCTTCTGAACTAAAGGAAGTATTTTCATGCCTGGATACTTATGATCCAGATTATAAGAGCACTCCAACAATGGACGAGTGGAGACAAGTGGAAACTCTTTGCACATACTTGAAGATTTTCTACGAGGCGGCCAACATTCTAACAGCCCCTTTATGTCCGACCACCAATGCATTCTTCCATGAACTGTGGAAAATTCAGCTAGAACTGATGCATGCTGCTATGAGCCCGGATCTCTTTGTCAGCAGCCTTACCAGATCATTGCACGAGAAATTCACTAGATATTGGGAGGAGTGTAACCTAGTCTTGGCAGTTGCTGTAGTTATGGACCCGAGGTTCAAAATGAAGCTCGTGGAATTCAGCTTTTCCAGAATCTATGGTGAGGATGCAGACAATTGGATCAGGATTGTTGATGAAGACGTGCACGAACTGTATCTCGAGTACGTTGTGCAATGCCTTCCTCCACCGACATTTATAGAAGAAGGAAATGAGGCTGTTGCCAAACCAGAGTTACCTCAAGAAGAAGGTGGTTTTCCTAATGGTGATACTGGGTTTTCGGATTTTGACATCTATATTTCGGATATAATGAATGGCCAACAGATGAAATCAGAACTAGATCAGTATCTAGAAGAATCTCTTTTACCTCGTGTACAGGATTTTGATGTTCTAGGTTGGTGGAGAGGAAATAGATCGAAATACCCAACTTTGTCGAAAATGGCATGTGATGTATTATCGATTCCAGTATCCACCGTACCTCCATATTCTGTGTTCGATACAAGAACTAGAAAGATGGATAGCTACCGAAGTTCATTAAGACCGATGGTACTTGAGGCTCTCGTCTGTGCAAAGGATTGGCTGCAGTATGAACATTCAGAAATGTCATTTGGAATTACAGATGTACCTAGTACAGTTCAAACAGATTTCTGATATAACAAATATTATTTCTTCTTGTAGATGATATCGTTTTGATTATATTTTTAGGTAATGATATTGTTTCCTCGTTATATATTTGTCTAATAAGAAAATTGATTTTTAAAGTACAGGTGAAAAATGGTAGAAGAATTCTTTTTCTATTTTATTAGTTGTTCTCTCACTATATCAATTGCTGAGCTGAAGTTATCCCATGGTGTCCACTCTGATCTTCCATCGCTGTGATACTAAAGCCCTTCTATAGGGTTGGCAGGGCTTATTATGTCCAAAATAAGGCTTTTGATAGAGGATTCTCAAAAGAATTGGCATTTTGCCTTGTGTTGGGTAGGGATTCGAAACTTGAGGCCTCTCCTCGTCTAGTTCTTTCGTTACATCGAGAAGAAAGATCGTACATGCGTCCAATTTCTAGTGAATTTTTTCCTACTTGGACCCGTTGTACTTCCTTTGACTACTCCTAAGATATGGTGAAAACATTATGTTATGATGGCGAGTGGGGAGTGCAAAGACCCCCGAGAGCTTGTCAAATACCACTAGTACCATAAATGCATCTCCTTTGCCCCGCTAGAGACTTCTATGCCAGCTGGGAATAAAGGCTCTCTTAGAAAGAGAGAATCTCCTACTCTTTTTTCTTTGAAAAAAAAATTAGAACTGTTCCAGATTTTCCAAGATATCGGATGTGTGTGATGGATATTATTAAAGAAATAATGTATTTTAAATAGTGATATGATGGGAAATATATGGTTAAAAGTATGAAAAAATTATTAATATGATGGAAAATATTATTTTATTGAAGAATATATGGTTGAAAATGAATTTTGAATATATGTATTTTAAAAGAATGTGTATCAAACTTGGGCTATAAA
>CAIGRB010167450.1:15526-39406 GCA_903798255.1 Fraxinus quadrangulata
TTTTTTTTTTTTTTTTTTTTTCAATTTGGTTGGATTTGGGTTAGAAAATCAAAATTTATGTTGGATTGGGTTGGGTTCCGGATTATTTATTAAAACCCAATCAAACTCAACCCAACCAACACAATAAACTAAAAAATGTTAAAAAAGAAAATTAGTACTTAAAATCAAAAACCTAAAATCTAATGATCAAAAATTCTTTATCTACCTCTTATCTCTTCTGCCTCTCAATGTTGATCGTGTCTCGACTTCTTGACTCGATTTTTTTTGACGTGATTTTTGACTAAACACTTTGTTTGAAGGAGGGGATTCCCAATTACAATGTAGTGTTTGGTCCAAGGTGAAATGGTATCGAACTTCAAAAAAATTGTTCAAATTTAACGAAAAATGTCTCAACCATTTGGTTCATAAAAAATTGCCCAATAAAGGAATAACTGGATCCAACTTGAATTTGACTCAAGTCCAAACCAATCCCAAACCAACTCAAGTTTGGTCGGTTTGGATTGAGTTGGATTTCAACCATGAATAGTTTGGTTTCAGATTGAATTATTGTCAAATCGAATATTTTGGGTTGAGTTTGAGTTGGATTCAAAACCAACCCAACCCAACCCACGCCCAACCATAACCACCTCCACTTAATGAAGATCTCAACTAGAGAACAAGTTATCACTTTTACTATATTAAACCACTTGTAACTTGTTTGTTATGCAACACAAGGACTTGAAACTAGTATTCCCTTGCCAACAAGGATGGATAGTAGCTATTGGCATAATCAGAAAACTATGCTACCTTCACACCGAAAAATATATTGGAAGTCACAAAATTTGAAAAAGTGACAAAAAAGATGACAAAGTGAAAAACTCGAAAAGTGGTAAATAATATTTAACAAAGTCTAAATTGCATTATTTGCATGTCTCTTTGATTAAATCTATAATCCTTGTTAAAATTCATTTAAGCAAATTAAATTGCATTTAGAAAGACATTATGGCCTATCATCTCTTCGTTCCTGCTGCAAGAACCAAGAAGGTTCCATATTTTCATAAATTTCTCATACTCATGCAATCTTCTTAGTCCTCAGTTGTTTTCTAAGAGAACGAATCTTAACACAACCTTACTGATTGCTTTTCAAGAAAGAAAATCAAGTACGCAAACCAAAGTAATAAGATAGAAACTGAATCATACTAATCAAGGACGCCTATATCATCATAGAAGCATTTATCTAAAAGTTTTATACCAAACTTCCTCCATTTGGTACTAAAATATGAGAACCAAAAGATGAAGGTATTTTGTACAGGAAATAACATGATAATTTCTAAAAGTTATCTTTATCACTTTCCCTTTCAAAACTGAGCACTTATTTTATATTTTTCTTCCTTTTTTCTGTGAATAGATGTTCAAAGTTGTGGGCAAAAGTGTAGCACTTCAAGACGTACTCAAAAAAGTGACAAATACTCAAAAATGTAACAAAACACTTAAAAGAAGTGACAAACACTAAAAAAAAAGGATAAAAATTTAAAAAGTGACGAGTACTAAAAAAAATGACAACACTAAAAAAGACACACAATCTAGTGAATCTACCTACTTAAGAAAATTGTCAAGTTAAGTATTAACCCACCTGAGAAAGTGTCTTTTTTACTAAACGTTACTTTTTAAAGTTAAGTGTCACTTTTAATTAAAAAGTAAACAATCTATAAGTTGAAAGTGTCAGAAATTTTTTTTTTAAAAAAAGTGACAATTATGTATAGAATTAAATAATAGAAGATGATACAATATGATGATTGCAAAATATATATAGGAATTTTTGTACTTTCTCAAAACTATTATTCATGTCAAGTAAAAAAAAAAAAAAACCATATTCTAGTTAACTTGGCCATTTACCATTTACCATTTACATTAATTTTTAGATGACTCGTTTTATTGACAATTAGTGAAAATGAATAAAGAATCTGTAGTCTAATTAATTTTTTTTCCCGTCACTCTCATCTTCAATCTTCTTGGTCAAAAATAATAGTGAAGTTGCACTGCTTTATATATTTATACTTGAACATTGGAAATGCACGAAAATGTCTCAACGACAACAAATTAAACATTATTTCCAATAACTATGTTATGGAAATAACAAAAAAGTCAAGGATATCATAAACCAAATTGCCAAAACATGAAGATCACATAACCCACACCTATGCATCTTCATCTTCTGTCGCCAAACATGAAGATCACATAACCCACACCTACGCATCTTCATCTTCTGTCTTTGTAGAGCTATCTGTTTTTTTAGCCTTTGTCTAATAAAAAAAATGCAAAAAAGGGATTTCTTGGCAAATCCCCTTGAAGGAATTATGAAACAAAGGCCATCATTGCAAAGCCCTCTAGTAATGATGAAGTCATCATTGCAAACCCCTCAATAATGATATAGCCAACATTAATTGCAAAGTCCAATCTTGACAAAATCCCTTAATTGAATTATGGAACAAAGGCACCGGATAAGACGATTGAAGCAACAAAAATTTAGGAATTGTGGGTGAGGATTTCTTGAAGCAGAATCGGTGAAGAAGACGATGAGGAAAAGCAGAGTCGTGGGTGAGGAGGGTTTCTCTTTGTGGGTGTGGCCCATCAAGAGGAAGAGACTTTTAACAAATAATGAGACTGTAGGACAATTGTTGGGCCCGTCTTTTTCTAATATTTGGGCCTTAAAGACTTAATAGATTTTACCTTTTGAGTTTTATCACTTGTACATTGCCTTTTATCACCTTGTTAAAAGAAAACGTATATCGGTAGAGGAGGTTTGTGAGAGTTATGCCGTCTTGTTACAACGTTCTTTTTTTATTGGTTCAAACTTCAATCAAGTGGGGGAAGTGATTTTGAGAAAAAGAAAATCTCAAACAAAGGTTTGATAAAAGTTTTAGCAGATTTTGATAAAAATCGATAAAATATGTGATTGAAAAGTTGATAATAATTACGGATCTCATAAAAATTAAGATAAAAATAAAATTTAATCACTTCAAAAGTTTGCTAAAAGCAAAATTTTATCAAACAATCAAGTAATTTATTTTGTTATTAATAACACGTGAAACAAAAAATAAAAATTGATTTTAATTAAAAGAAAAAATGGAGAGTGATTCAAATTTACAAACAAGAATGGTGTAGCAGCCACTGCAGACCTTTCACCATGTCCGATAAGTATGGTTCGTGACAAGTTATCATTGTCCATACAAGTTGACACTTGACAGGTGAATAGGCTTCGTGCTATAGGACAATACTCGTATACACAGACCAATGGTTTATACCTACTACATAGTTGCGTATGTAATGAATGCAGAGTTACTGAGGTACATTGGTAGTATCAAAACTAACGAATAGTCAAATACCCTTAGATGAACTACGAGAGTAGCTCGGTTTTTCATTCATCGACTCAAGAGTTTTTGGCATCATCTTTATTACTTGACAGTGGACAATTTCTGATTTTACTTCAACGATATATATAATAAACTTGATTATAGGTTTTGTTGATATCGTTTTTTGTACCGTTGACGTTGGATTACAGATATCGAGCCTACTCGTGTTCACGCAAGTTAATTCTGACACGTGTAGACAGATTGACAATGAACAATATCTCGGATTTTGAATGTGGGAGAAGCTTGATAACACAAGACAGATATATTCTGGTGCCGACAAGATATATGAGCCAAGAGAATATATATGGCTTGTAATTTATATATTAGCATCACCCCCAAATGGCACAAATTGTGGATATTTATAATGTTACGTGTGAAATGATGACCATTGGATGAGATGACACGTGACCTCTTCTCATTAACCCAAGCATTTTATCCTAGATATCAATTTTGACACAACTATTCCATGGCGCATTAAATGTTCCCAAAAAGGGACAGTCACCCTATAACCTATGCTGATAAGAGTTTGACATTTTACTCATTACAAGAGTTCAAACAATAATTCTAACGGGATTTCATAAATTCAAGATCTTCAAGTGTGGGGGCCAAAACTCGTTTAACTTCGTTGAATCTCACCACTTAGGCAGAGAGGCTTCGACGGTGGTTGAGTTTCAAATTTAACTTTGTTAAGCATCACCACTTCAGCGTGGAGGCTTCGACAGAGCCTCAGATTTAACTTCGGCAAATGAGCTTCAACATGGCCATTCTCATGGGAGACCGTTTCGATAAAAGTGAGATTCGGTGCTCCAGATTTAATAGAATTTGGTAGGTCCATGTACTCCACGTGGGATGCCACGTGGCCTTGGTAAAACAGCTTCGATGGAATGGCCACGTAGGACACCAGGTGCCGAAGCTTAATAGATTATATTGATCTTTTACTCACTTTCACTTTGATGTAGTCAATCTTTTTAATATTATATTAGCAAAATGTTGGAATGCGTAAATAATTATAAGGGTGTTAAAGAAATGTCAATTTAATTGGGACATTCAAGTATATTTTCTTCAACAAACTTGTGCAAAAAACAGTACCCCAACTCTACTGATTTGCCTCGTTTGCAACAGTATCCATCTGTACTTAACTGATCCGCCGTTTCCTTTTTCGTGGACCCATTCGTCTACCTTTTCTTCCACTTCCCTTCTCCCCTTTTGCTCTCTCTCTGGGTCATCTCTCTGGGGTCATATATATTTGTAATGGGTACTGCTCTATGTTCATATCTATTCTATATTTTCCAGACCTAGAGAAGACGAAAATGGTGAACAGTTACATAGTTTTATTATGCTGCTGAATTCTTCTTCTTCTTCTTTTTTTTTTTTTTGCTTTCTTAGTTTTAAGAGTTTGATTTATTTTTTGTGGGTTTTTTCAGGTGCGTTTTACTGCAATTCCTAAGTGGCTTCGAGTTATGCTAAGTGAAAATTTCTTCAATTCTTGTTTGGTTCATGAGTCTGAGAAGAAAAAATGAAGAAAACACATTTTGCTTGAACTGTTGCGTTAATCTGTGCCCTCATTGCTTGCCTTCTCACAGAAGTCATTATCTTTTACAGGTTTGGTTAAAATTATTGAATGTCATCATACTTTATATTGATTTTCACTTCTGTACTTCATCATCTTAATTTCTTCTGCAACTTATTGAAATTTCAGATAAGAAAGTATGTTTATCAAGATGTCTTGCGATTAAAGGATGCAGAGAAATTAATGGATTGCTCTTTTGTTCAAGTGCGCATATTCCACCCAAATTTTAGAGTCTGCCTTCGCATATTTTATTTATTATTTAAAGTAAGGTTACACAGAAACTTCTAAAATGATACTATCTTTTATTTCGGACACGTTTGGAAAATCAAATTTTTTTGAATTTCTTATTATTCTTTAAGAAATCAAGAACTGCGAAAACTTCTAAGAAACTTATGACCATAATTTGTGAAAACTATGATTGAGAATTACGTTTGATCATTGGCTTTGTTGCAGGTTTCAATCAAGAATTATCTCAATCACAAAGTTTAAACTAAATATTAACATAATTGCAGGATTAACTCCAATACTACGAAATAAAATAGTAACGCCTTTGTAGTTTAAATTTATGTTAAATTCATAAAATTATTTTTCTATACAGCGTTTCTGCAGTATTTTGTGTCCTACATATTTTTTACATCATTTGACATGGAATACATCATATCCATTGATTTTTACAGCACCATTTCATATCATTGGCCAAAATTTTGACACACGGTAAGAATGTCAACAAAAATATACAAGTAGCTTAATTGTTTTTCAAAAGGATTTTGCCATGTGTACACTCTTTTCTTTACATCAAGTTTGACATTGTCTTTGTTTTAAAAAAATTGTGGACGGCAGATTTTTTTTAATTAAGGAATGATAGTTGGCAAACTGTCAAACCAAAGTGTACACCAAGCATGATTATATTTTAAAAAGACGTGTTTATGGTCTATAGTTTTAACTCTGCATATTTTATATCTTGTTTTAATGCAGTCATATACAACAAATATTGCAAAAGTTGTGTTGTTGAAACAAAGGCCAACCACAAGACAATTTAAGGGTTGTAGCAACTTTTGTGTCATATGTGATCGAAATCTCAAGGACCCTTTTCTTTTCTGCTCCATCTCTTGCAAGGTTATGAATATTTCAATTTTCATGCAGTTTTGCTAATGAAATTTTCTGCAAGGAAAATACTAATAATTTCATTTAGTGATTACAGGTTCATCACTTTGTTAATGAACTCGATAAACAGTTGTACAAATATGGTTGTTGTCAAGTGACTCCAGCTTTAGTCCCCAAATTTCCTATTTCTGAGAGAGCATTGTCCGGATCAAGTTCAAATGATGCAGTGAATTGTAAAGCTCCCATGCAATTTGTGAAGAGGAAGCGGACTAACACCATGATGATAACTCGGACTCGGGATCAGCTACTACCATCATCATGCCCTACTTCCCAAATGTCATTTGTTATGAACCGAAGAAAGGGAGTGCCTCATCGGTCGCCTTTGTATTAGACATTAGAAAAATAATGTAGCTTATAACGAAATTTCGATTGAGCGACTTTTAACCCATTTTTTTGTGGGATCTGCATATGTTGGAAAGAACTTTTATCACGTTTAATAGTTTGTCATGAACGGTATAAAAGCACTAGTAATAATATTGTGAATTATATCCTTTTAGCTAATGCTCTTTCATTTATATACAACAAATTTTACATAATCATAGTAACGTATGTTTAGGTGTCTTCTCATCTCTCATAAATCAAAAATTATTTATGGATTTGATTTGCATTATATTTAGGAAAATGAGAGGGTTACCTCGCATATGTTCATTACTAGAAATTCTTGTATATGTTGACTCGTTGAAGAACCTTGTGTGATTGAAAGAATCTAGAGAATAAAATTGAGGACCATAATAATAAGGATACATTACACTCGACAAGACTGGATATGTGCAATAATTCACTTAATCAGGAGATGAATAACTAGGTATTGAAAAAAACCTTTATAAGATCTCAAATTCTCCTTTTTTTTGGGTGACTGTAGGTTCAAAAATTACTAATAAAATACTCAATTTTATTTGATAAAACTGAGAAAAAAATTATATTACAAACTGGGGTCAATTTAGATGGTTTGCATGTGGTCAATGTACATACCTAAACTACTAAAGTACTGTGATTATTGCAATGTGTGAATTGAATAATTCCCATTTGAGAAGGTTTCTGCAAGCATTTTAGCGAACCAGAATTGTCCTCTCGAAAATAAAGTACAAAAAATAATGGTGTAGAAATGGTCAAATAGGCATCCATTAGTATTGTTTAATTTGTCGATCAATGGTACAACGGACTACAGCTGTGGAAAGCTGGGATGGTTGATATGGTTGGACATGATCTGGTTAGGAAGTGAAATCGTCATATCCAAATATAATTTTGAAATCGTTTGGATTCGATTTCATTCGATTCCTTGATTTCATACAATAATTAAATTTTTTAATATTTACAATAATGCTATATTAATTCAACTAATGACATGTTTAATTTTAACTCTTACAAAATAACTTAATCAAATCTCGTAATATCTTTTGCACCTCTCTTAATTGTGTTCTTCATAAAATTGACTGTTAAAATCATAATAAGAGAAAGATAGTAAGCTCACAATAATGAAGAGAGACACAGTCAAACTTTCAATTCGATATCTCCAAAACGACTGAAACGACACTACGGTATAATAAGAGATTTTGGTAAAATTTAGATTAATTTGATTAAGTTAGGCTTTGGCTGCAAATTAGAAATAGGAAAAATCATATTTTCAATTTGTGCTAAATTAATTAGTTAGCAAATTTATTTTAAAAAAATAAAATAATTTAGCTTATTTATGATATAAAAAAAATTTGGGGAGATTCAAGAATCGATAACTGAATTCATCGATTCTCGATTCAAATACTCATTCGGATGTTTAACTTAAGAAGAATAGCTCGATTTGGTTCGATTCAAGTCTGGTTCGATCAGTTCAATTCGAGGGTTTTGTCTAACCCTAATAGCTCAGAATGGTTCTGAATTCATTTTTCTTTATTTTTAATTTTTTTCTTGCACTGAAGAAAAAATGTACACAAAAGACAGAGATTTCTAAAGCCCAAGGGATAAAGGGGCTTATATGTAAGAAGAAGAAGAATGGTGCATACAAGTTGTCATAAAGACAAATAAACTAAACTTCCTTTAGGCTAGACTTAAATCACAATGCCTTCATTATGAGCTTGTCTAACCTAAAGTGGAATCGAAATAACTAAGGTAGATCTATCCAACAATGTTGTCTATTTTAAAAAGCATATATTCAAATATACCATAAATCATTATAAAATAAAATTCTTGACTAAAAAAATATTGTTTTAAGGGAATTATTTATTAATCGATAAATAAATAATTTATTCATAAATGTGAAGCAATTTATGGAAATGTGATGAATGTCATGGAGATTTAAAGTTATTCTGGGGAAAATGATATTGTGATAAAATTCTTTAATAGTGAAGAGATATTCAAGTAATTGAATAATTACTTCGATAAGATGAAAGGGGTTATACAAAATATGATGTATGCAATGCCAAAAATAAGGGACGAGGTTGAGTTCAATTTATTAAGTAAAAAAAGAAAGTACACCATTTCATATGCATCAGGAGTTGAATCGAGAATGTAGTTGTCAAATGAAAAAATTCCATAATATGGATTATGAAATTTTAAGTAATAACTTATTGTTTTATATATTCGTTTGCCGGCCCTAAAGAGTTTTAAATAAATAAAAAAATTAATTTTTCCCTTTAGCAAGATTATTTAACAATGCTCTTTAGACTTAAAGTTCGATTACCAGTTGAAGGAAGGAAGAAGAGGTATATGGGAAATGAAATTTTAACGTGAAATTTTTTTGAGATTTAGTGTTTAAATCTAGTAGTGCATCTTGGTTCAAGTAAAAATATAAATTTAAAAGAACCAAATTCACTTTTGGTTCTCAATGATAAATCGAGAATCAGACCGGAACCCATCAATTCTCGATGTAGGGTCCAAAATCGATTCATTTAGTAGAGGACCCGGAGTAGAACCGACCGATTCTATTTGGATCTGGGAAAAAATGACCACCCTTAGATCAAACTTTTCATTTAACCTAAAGCAAAAAGAAAAAGAAAAAGAAAAAGAAAAAAAATTAAAATGACCTAATAAAAATAATTAGAATACGGAAAAAGTACCTTTTTTTTACCGATAACTCAACCCAGTCCTCCTCCCCCTTCACTTTCATTGCGAGCACTATCCCACCACCAAAAGTAGGATTGAGCACGGAAAGGGTTGGGGGAACAACCCGACAGTCTAACTAACCATTCGGGTTGGTTAAACACCCAACCTGAAAATCGAATCGCTAAGGTTCAAAATCAACCAAAATTAGGTCGGATCGGGCCAGTTTGTTGGATTTCATGGCATTTTTCTTTTAAATTTATTTTTTATAAAAGTGACCATTAAAAATTTAAAACTATGTTTTAATTGGAAAATCCATTCCGAAATTGAACCGACGAGCCTGAACTCTACTTGAGTACAAGATTATTTTGCCCATGCCTAACCAAAAGATTTTAGTTATAGAATTCTAAGAAAAAAACTGAAGGACTCTCAAATTACTAAAATACAAGTTCAAAAAACTCGAGAATCATCAAGATTAGAATCAAAGATTAACATTGTTATTAAAAACGACACAAGATCCGGAGCTTAGCACTATCACAGAAAAACTCAAATAAGATCGCTTTAGCCGATTTAGGATAGAAAATAAATGAAGCCCTCGATCAACACAAGCATCAAACTAGACACGAAGAACAAATTGAAGTTAAATTTTGATTAAGAGTTTGAATTATTGTTCTCACGATAACTATCTATTCAGTGATCGACCTAATTATTCTCATCTCACATTTGAATGTAGTGAACATTGATGAAAATGCTTTAATTAAAACCAAGATTACTAATAAAAAGCAGTAAAAAAGTGTTTTTGCACAACTTTGAGTAATGAATTAAATATGATGCTTAAAGTGTGGGGACTCACGATTTTACCGTAGTTATCAACTTTAATATTGCGTCTCAAGTTTAATTTTCAAGGTTGTAATAGGTCGAGTTCGCTACTTTAATTAATTTACCTCTATTGGGTTTAACTTAATCCTATTTAGTTGGTCAACTCGTTATATATCTATGTGAGATTTGGTATGTTTTAACTAAATGCATTAAATTAGTGATAAATGTAGGGGGTTGGACCGTGTTGTAGCTTGGTTCAGTCCTCAGCCTATTTCAAATTTTTAGTGTATTTTTTTTTTTTTTTTGCCCAACTTGTAATTCGATTTTAAATATGTTCTTACATTAAATAGCCCATGAATTCAATTAAGCTTCGCAACAATAGTAAAAATGTATCTTTACCTTCTACCAAATTACCCGATTTTCCTATGTGATCTAAGTTTATAACTCAATAACGGCTTATTACAATCCACAAATTATCGATCAAGTAATTTGAGCATTGTGCAAAAAGTAAAATCAATATATAAGTCAGTTAAGATTGGAAAACTTGTACTATTGAAATGAAATGTTCAAGCTAAATTATATATTTTGTCTCCAACTAGGAAATTAATTGTATGTCATAATAAAAAATAAATAAAAATACAACAACATATCACCAAAAGGAGCAAATGACAAAAAAAAAAAAAGAGAAATGAATATTGTCTGCATTCTTCTTGCAATTGTCTTGACACCCTAGCATTTAATTGTGTATTCTCCCTTAAAAAAATGTTGAATTATTCTGTATGTACGTCAGGATTTTCACCAAAGTCCAAAATTGTTTATCATGTGGTATAATTCGGGGATACCTATTACGTGCCATGTGAAAGACCTAAATTGCCCTCAACTTATCGTCCCAGAAAAAAAAAGGGATCTGATGTGGGCGCCCGATCCCAGCTTGGGGGCAGGTAGGGCGTGACAAACAGTCCATTCTGGGCCTGGTCCAATTATGTGTATTTTTTTTAACTCTTTCAAACTTTAATTCGAAATAAGGTCCTCGAACTATATATCTTTCCCAATTTCAGTCCTATAAAGCTGAAACTAGTCAATTTTTGGCCCTCAAACTTCCGACAATGTGCAAGTTGGTCTACACCTTTAATCCCTCATTTCCAAAATTCGAACACTTTTAGTTCTTCCACTCCAAGTCGCCCAATTAAAATCAAATTGACCTCTATTTTGCTCAATCCACCTCCATGTCAGAATTTTTACTTACAAATGCAGTACATAAAACAAATTAAGTAGAAGTTAACTATATAAATCAACAATATACGAGTTTGGGTGCCTAGATAAACGCGCAAACACATTTATCATGATTATTTGTAACATATTTCATTATTTATTTCTTTGAATAGTTGAATCACAAAGTCGGTCCATCTCTTCCAATCACTCAATTTTCTCATGTATTCTCCAAGAGTAACTGTGTTGGTGGCCGATGAACACCTTATTTTGACTAAGATAAACTAGATATAAAGATTTTGTACTGGAACAAAATACAAACTACAAAGGTACAGTTTGCATTCGACCATCCTTTGAAACGAAACCATAGTAACTCTAGTACCATATCTTAAGCCAAATTTCTGCATAGCCTATCAAGCGCCTCTCTTGCCCTGCTCCAACTCCCAATGGCTCAAGAATTCCTCTGCAATATCCTGTACTCCATCACAAGAGAACTGTGGAACGAGTCCGTTTCAAGTTGCATAAATGTGCATTTGCGATTCGGTCTTATAAATCTAATTGAAGAGTTTTGCTTGCTTTCATAAAAAAAGAAAGATGTGTTCAAGTATGTGAGTACCTTAGTTGGACACCTAAATCTAAACGCTAATGCATCGTTGAGAGTAGGTGAAGTATTATACAAACAAGGGATATCATTAGAGACCATTTCGAAGCAGTGGTGGCTGTGCAAAATAACCAAGTTTTCGACCATCTTAAGGTGGAAGATATTGAGGTTGCTGCCATACGAGATGGCCCGATTTTTGCTGAGGAAAATCTCTTATCATTCGGAGGTTGTTAGATGTGACTTGGTTTATAAAATTCGAATGTGTGGTTGAAAATTAATTTAAGAAAAAATAAGTTTTTAATGAACGAGTTCAAATAGGGGCTTAATATTATAGCATAACAGATAATTGTGATTTTTGTTACTTTATTTCCTACGAGATAAAGTTTTAGCATCCTTAATTTCTCCAGTTTTCAATATTACTGGTTGGACTGATAGAATTCAATTTTATTTGTCAACTATATTTCATGACACTATGAACTAATGAAATTATCGAATAGTTAGCTCATGATAATATCAAGTTCAGCTGACGAATTGTAATACAACATGCTAATTTCTAGATAAGAAAAGAAAATATCTTGTTGAAAATTGTATCTCTAATGTCAAATAAATCGGATACAATCATGTACATTTTTTTATATTGTGTCCTTTGCGACGCATGATTGGTTAGTTACTTTAGAAATATTTTAACAATCATGTTATGTGTACAGAAAAATGTTATCAGAATTTTCACGGAATAAACTTGAAATTTTTTTATTGGATGGTGCCAAAAAAAAAATAATAATAAACAGACCAACCAGAAGAGTATCTGGTGAAATTCTGGCAGCACATCTTCTCAGCATATAAATTCATGTTTCAAAGTGCAATTTCTGCAAATAAAATAAAATGAAAGCGGAATTTTGTAGACAGAACAATGAAAGAGAGAATCCCAAAGCGAAAAAAAAAAAGTTAATTTCAATAATGGCCATTGAACTTTGTATTTAACTTCACTTTGACCGTTAAACTTTAACCTGTCAAGTCATTGGAATGACAAAATTTTCCACCCCACCCCAACCTACCCCTCCCCCACCATGAATGGTAAACGGAGATAGTTCTCTCACCGAATTTCATAAACCTGTCCAAATTTTATTTTTACCTTGCCTTTTGAAAATTCTTAACAAGACACAGACGGGAATGGCCGCCATCCCTACCAAGTCATAAGATTTAACTGAAAATTCTAATTTCTAATGGTTTGATGACTTGGCACATAAAAATTTAGGTTCTCAATTCCTTCTTGCACTTAAAAAAGTCCGAAAAAACTTGCTACGGAACTATCAAGTAAGGGTAAAAATATGATAAGTAGATACATAATTTCGACTGTGATCAGACATTGACGAAGCGACTTGTGATTGAGTGATAGATCGATTTGAAAATCTTTTATCTTTCATTTTGAAAGAAGATATTGTCGAAGTGCACAATATGAGAAGCGGTGAATGATGATTAAGACTACTATTTATTTTTGGAGTTTGAAACGGTGGATGTTTAATCGAACCTTTAATTAATATGAAATTATGTTGTAAAGTTCAATGATAAATCTTGGAATTTAGTGATTAAAGTGAGACTAAGCACAAAGTTCAGTGACTGTCAGTAAAATTAACCCTACACCTATAACATGGTCATATATATAGAGGGGAGAAGAGAGAGAGAGAGAGAGAGAGAGAGACGGAAAGTGCGTATATTATGAGGCGTGTCCAGAGGTGCGGTAAATTACACGCAAAAACACGCACAGCCCAGAAAGAAATTTCCTTTCCTTCCCTTCTTCCCAACCTCTGATACCCAATTCTTCTGATTCGACTCTTCTTCTCTCTCTAATATATCTTCACACAACATATATATACATATGGGTGGGGCGGACTGGGTCTGTAGTATGAATACATATATAGCATTTGTATGTATATAATATCTTGGATCTCCAAATATGGCCCACTTTAATGTGTTCTACACTCATTTCTTGATCTCGTCTTCACTGTACTGGTAAATTTCTTTATGTAACTCTCTGTTTGTATTGTGTATTTTTGTACCAAAAATAATTTAATGGATATGCTTCTGTAATTCTGTTGTTTTAATCTACGTGCCCATTTCCCTAAGCATTTGTTGTTTCTTGATATGTCTTACGTAAGATTTTAGGATTATGTTCAGCCAAACATGGTGTTGTTGCTAGTTGAATGTTGTTTTGTTTTTCTTTTTTGACTTTTCTTATGAGTTACTAGGTAAAAGTAAGAACTATATTGAATTAATTAATTAAATAATCTGGGTAAACGGTATCTTGGATTTTTTATAGTATTTGAACAACTTATTATTGCTATCTGTAAAACTGTTGAGGCTGCTGAAATTTTTCATTTTTTACCGTATTTTGATAGTACATTGATTTCTTGAACTGTAAACTATGAATCAGCATATTACAGTATCAAAAAATAAAATCTGCATTTTGTTATGGAATGATTTACTACGGAATCAGATTTGAGGATGAGGAGGACTAATGGGGAACTGAAACGGGTCACGGGAGCCACTTTTATCCCTTTTGGACGGGTGGGTCATTTTCGTAGTCGTATGTGTTGTAAAAATGTTGCTTCTTTTATAAGCAATTGTTGCTCCAAAAACTTTGGAACGTTTAATACGGAGCAGTGTATCGTTATTGGCAATTGGATTGAAGTTGGAAAGCGAGGATCATTTTAGCGTGACGAAACATTGTAGTATTCTTGTTGTACAAAACAACATAGGAAAACGAAAATAATGACTAAACATTAAAACAGCTTCTTTGCTAATCAAGTCTTGTTCAAACAATCGATGCATATTGTAGAATAATTCCGTTTCTTGTATTCTATCTTTAAACATTGATATGATAAAAGATGAGGATGCTGATCTTCGTGTGATAATTCATTGTAAACGTTTGCCTTCATGGATTCAACTGCTTCCTCTGCTTCTCACTAGTGTTTTAGTATGAAATGCAGGTGCAATGGGGTTTTGAATGCAATCTGAATGATATACTTGGTGGGTTCGACTACTTTGAAACTTGAAGACGCATAATAGTCAACGATCTAAGGGCATGATGTTGATAGGAGGTGATTACAATGTAAATTTGGTGCAAAGATATGATGGTTCTCTGCAAGAAGTTTTAAAACTGACAATGCTCAATCAGGAGGAAATTTTTAGAAAGCAGGTATTGCCATTACTGTATTATGAGTACATGATTCTTTCAGTTGACTATGTTAACAACACGACACTGCACTGTCATCCTGGTGAAAGAACATTTGGACATTGTAGTCGAGTTGTACCGTAAAAATATTCGTGTTGAAAACCTAAAAATATTGAGATATGCTTAATTGCTTATTTAGCTCATAAGAACAAGTGTTGGACTATGTTTGATGAAATAATTGCCTTGCCTTTTGGTCAATTAGTAGTCGATTCATCTGTTTCTGATTTTATTCAGGTTCTTGAACTCCATCGGTTGTATCGTATGCAAAAAATGCTCATGAAGGAATTGGACTCGAAAATGGGAAGTCGGTTGAGTTACAGAAAAGTGAGCATAAATTCTTTTGTGAGACGTTTTCTTTTTGGTTCTTTATAAAATATGTGGGGTTTTCTTCCTTCACTTGTTCATGGTTATAAAATCTAATAAATGGAGGTTTTCATAGGTGAGCACAACTGAGCCGATGAAGAACAAGTGTTTACATGAGACTGGAAATTTATGCTTAAAACTCCGAAGGACATGTCTAGATCTTGAACTACCCGCCAGTCACTACAATGACAATGTTGATGAAGACTTTCTGAGCGAACAGAATGTTTACAGTACTGCAAAAGGGTCTGTCAAAATGGAGCACGACTTTCATTATGAAACAGTATCTTCTATGGAGGAGCTTAAGCTCTCTCTGAGAATCAATAGGGACACTTGGCAAAAAGGTGTTTGCAGGCAAACTTGGGAGGATAAGGGTTTTTGTCCACCTTCGCAATTTTTAATTGATTTGGAAGGATCGAACAAAACGTCGTCCAATGGTAGACCAACGATTTCGCCTAAGAAACTCTTCGATCAAGGTGAGGCTTCTGCAGGAGTCCATCAATGTCACAGGGACATCTCTGGCTATGATATGTTGGCCAGGGGAAAGCTGTCTGCTTCTCATAAAGTGGGATTGTTGGACCTTAACCAAAGTCTACTGGAAGAATCATCTTTTTACCCAATTGCTCTAGGAACGTCCTATCCATCAAAAAGTACCTTTTCGTGTGATTCACAAAGAACAGATGCTGAATATCATAATCATTCTGCTCTTAATTGGAGAGAACCAAACTCTGATTACTGCAATGAGTCGTCCATGTTGCTTCAGCCAGATACAGAATTTCTGAACTTGACAGCTTCAAAAAACAAAAATGATTGCCAACTTAATGGAGCAACTACATCATGCTATATAGGTCTTGAGTCCGTTGCTGGGCCTTCAATGAACACAGAACCAAAAAATGTAGACTTCGCAGTTATCTCGTCTGATGGAAATCGGAGTATCACACCTATCCCAGAGATGAATGGTGAGAAGACTAAAGAAGACACGCCCTATTCACATTTGTACACAAGTCAAGAACCAGTTGAGGGCACAGATAGCAACAAATCTCCAGTCTCGTGTAAGTCTGATTGCATTGCTGAGGACAGTTCGAGCAATAGAAATACAACACAATGTGGTAGCACTACGAGAAAATCGAATTGTTCACCTACGAAGAATGCATTCCCGAATTCTGAATCATCTCGAGTCGCAAAGAAACTATTTCAGCATAATGTTGAATGTTCTAGTGATAGTAATTTGAAATCTGAGTTCTTTGATCAGGTAAAAGGAGAAGCTGCAGAACATGATAAAACGGTAAAAAGAGGAGCCGTTTCTCTTGTTTATTTTTCCTTGCAATGTTTAGCCAGGGATCAAGATTGCATTCCTTGTGACAAGAATGGAAAGAGGGATGTTCCACAATGTTCTTCCGAGTCTTATGAATCGCTTGTACTAAAGCAACCCGAGAGCAGCGTGGATGAATACTGCGTATCCTCGGCCGCTCCATTTGACATAAACGGCTTGGATCAAATGGATTATGCGAAGAAGTTGAAAAGAGGGAGGAGAATGAAAGATTTCCAGAAGGAGATTCTCCCGAGTTTGTCGTCTCTTTCTCGACAGGAAATATGTGAAGATGTAAGAATTCTGCAAGGAGCTATTCGTTCGAGAGAATACAAGAAATATAGAGCCAAGAACAATAGCAGAGACGACTACCTTCCTCCTGTGAGAAGCAAAAGGCCAAGGGGTAGAAGATATTATTCATGAAACATTGCTTGATAGTTAGAAATGCCATTATACTTATTTTAGCTTTATGAACCTTTCTAATTGTGCATTCTTGATAATGAGACAATTTCTCATGAACCTATTGCTTTGATATGTAATTCATCTGACTAATCTGGCTGTTTACTCTCGGAAAAAATTTCTTGTAGTTGTACGGGATTTCTTAGGTTTTTGCTTCGAGCAAGAAGCAAACATGTGGACCGTGTTGGGTCTCTCAATTGGCCGATTTAGTTTTGTTTTATACCTCGATTCACGTAAAATAAATGATTTTTTTTTGTTTCGTCTGAAAAGAATCATCAAGAAATTTTTCGAGGTAAAAGTTCTGATCGTTAAAAGTGAAATTTCTTGGTAGCGAATGCTAAACAAAAGTTCAAGTTGAGCAACGTAGTTGAATTTAGATTGCAAGCATGTGCTTTCATTCTTGTGTTTTCCAACTTTAGGACCAATCGAGTAAAAAGACCCCTCTACAGGATTACAGGCTAAACAAACTGGGCCTGAGTCTATGACCTAAATTAAATTAAATAAACATGAGTCATGAATGTTTAAAGTATTCTTGTCCATGCAAAAAAGTGAAAAACTTTATTTAATTTATAATAAAGAAAATTTATATATAAGTTACCAGAAGGTGGATGAAAATATTTTTATTTCTCGTGATTTATGTAGAATTGGTTATTTTGACGAAACTTGTTTGAATATTTCCATACTATGCAATAAAATTTGAACAAGACAAATTTAAGTCGAAATTTTGCTTATATTTCTTAAAATTCATTCTTAAGCACACATTGTATGAGATTCATAAATTTTTAACCATACATTTTTACAATTTTTTATGAAAATTTATTAAAAAACTTTTTTTATCCAAACTAAACGGTGGCTAAATAATATTCTATCTAATCGACCACTCGACCCTTTTAGAATCTATTAAGACTAAAATTTTCAAAGCACAGGTCTCGCTCTCGCTTCATGTGCAAAAATATTCTTCAGTATCACCATATAATAAACTTTATACTTTTCTTTTAATTAGAAGTAGAAATTATGGCGGAGGAACTCACTTACTATTCAATTTAATTCAAATTTGTGATTAGAATAAAAATGGATTTATATATGCATATTCGTGCATAAATTGACTATTAGATGGATAATTGAAGAACAATCTCTAGTTTTTATTATTATTATTATTATTCATAGATAATCGAATAACAACTAATTAACCCTAATTCCGTATAGGAAAATAGAAACCCTAATTCTGTATACTTTACAGACAAATTCTAAGAAAATTAATCTAAACAAATATCCTACTAATATAAATATAACAATAAATTACTTAGACAGTAAATAAATTATACTCTAATTAATTATTTAGACAGTAAATAAATTAGTATTCAATTATTATCAAAATTATAAAAGTGAAAATTTGACGGCTTTGCGATGGAATTTGGTCACAAAATTAGTGGATAGTTCTCGTTAATGACTCGTTGATTTTGAATTTACTTTTTAAGCTAAACCAAATAGGGACTTAAAGATGAAACATATCAAGTCGTTTCGCCTAGGATTCTCCAAAATTTCACGTCAAATTTAAAATATTCTTTATGATATCCACTAGTCATTTTTTTTCTTCCTTCAATCATTGGTTTCCACGAATCAGTAAATAATATGATGGACTAACATGTGATTTCGTGTTAATCAAATGAAAATTTGAGCGACATAATTGTTCATTCTTTCTCAACAACTACATATTTATATGGTAGGGTCCCATATTTAATTGTCTCATTTATTATCATTTTAATAAGAAGTTAATAAAATATCATACTACAAACTGGACCCACACTGATTACTATAATCTATATGCATTCATAAAAAATATAAATTATTTTGCCCCAAATTAAAATCTTGATTTTAATTTAAGTCAATATTAAAAATTAATTTCAATCACATATATAATGAAATTCACAACTTTTCAACTACACATTTCATCGATTTTTATAAAAAATTGCTAAAATTTTAATTTTAATAATCTCCAAATAAGGGTTTAAGAATGTTTTGTAATGATCCACCGTCAGTTTAATATCGAGTTTATATGTTAAAGGTTCGTGCTTAGGCTCAAATGACGTATTACAAATCGCATGACAAATGTGTTAAGAGGGTGATTTGAAAACTTTAGCGATAGTGAACTTATGATACCACTCGTTATATTTAAGATGTCAATATAATGCAAGCAAAATGGGTTGACAATTGAACACTTCAAGGAAATCAAACACAAACGTATAAAAAATCAATCTTTAGGAAACTATTAAAATTATTAAAAAGGATTTTTTTTTCAATCAATCATGGCCCCTTTCTCAGAGGTTGTTTTGTCAAAGAATATTTGACTTGTTACTGAAATTATGTTTCTTTTGCGTGAGTCACCTAACCAACAGCCTTCTTTCACAATCAAACACAAAACACAAGGTCAAGCATACAGTTCTTAGCCCAATAGGTATTAAAATTTTAATTTTAAGTCAAAATCAATAATTAATTTTAATTAAATATTTTACGGAACTCACAACGTTTCAATCACACATTAATCAAATTTTATTAAAATTTACAAAAAAATTAATTTTAATCCGCGTCAAACATGGCTTGCTATGTAAGTCAAAATCAAAAATTAATTTTTAATCATACATTTCGTGGATTCATAACTTTTATAAACTTTTCAACTATAGATTTTATCAACTTTTATAAAAATCTAAAAAAAAACATAATTTTTAATAAAATCGGACTTACAAAATGCTAATTATTATAAAAACATTTTAAAATAATAATGTAATGTCTCGAAACTTCGAGCTAAGACTCCCAAAACATCGTGGTTTCTTGTATTCTTTTTCATTACAATATATACTCTCTACTTATTTTTGTCATTTTGAGAAAATTCGAGTTAAGAATATTAGACACGTCAACATCTAATACAAGAAATGTTCTAATAGTTTTTCTCCATTTTTGTATAAGATAGAAGTGGAGTCTCATATAAAAAATACCTTAAGACAAGTAGACAACTGAATTTCTACTATAGGAAATGTGTTACTATTTTCACATATACAGTGGTCTTTGACTTATAGTATACGAGGTAACTCGATCCCTTGTGAGTAGACAAATAGGCAGCATAGGAAAAAACCATGAGTACGAAAAATGTTGACAGAATTCATAATTTGTCTCTCTCTCTCTCCATCTTCCAATGATTTCATACCATGTGTTGTTTTTCAAAATTTTCTATTCAAAATTAGTTAAATGAGGTGGAAAGGGTTAGGTTTTGCCCATAGAAATATCAAGATTTTGAAAGCAACTTGAAATGTACCCAAAGAAAAAGATGGCCATGTTGTGTGCACACTCAACTAAGCAATCTTTCAAACATCACATTGAACACCGGAAATGACTTATACCTTATTTACAAAAGTTGACAACGGTTTAGTTTAACAGTTGTTCGAGTCCTTGAAATTTAAACACCTCAAGTGTATGGCTCTATTGACAGAGTTTACACACATTAAGGCTCTGTTTGATATGAAGATTTTTCCATTAAAGTTGGCAATTATTTTTTATTTTTCACATTTCAAGCTGTTTGATAGAAAAAAATTTCTAGACAATTGGTTTTCCAACTTATACCTTACATGACCCCATTTTTCACATTTTCCTTGAATTGATTCTTCCATGAGTTTGGTGATTTTTGGTTTTCTAGTCAATTTTTATTTTATTATCATTATTATTTTGACAATTGAAACAAATTATATCCCTTTAATGAACAATTTTCATGAAAAACAAAACGAATATCAAAATTTCAATATTTTCTATGTGGAAAATTATACTAATCAAACACAATTAATTGACAATTCTCATTAAAACAAGTTTTAAACAATTCAATTCCCTGAAATTCATTTTCTTTCCACCCAAATTCTATTATTGCAATCAAACGGACACTAAGACTTTTCTGTCAAAGTATCAACGTGAAATGAATAAATTTGATTGGGCATAATTACCACGTCGTGAAGGTGCAGATTTGTAAAACTTGCGACTCCTTTGTATTTTCGACAATTTCAATCGGCTAGGAATTAAAAGAGTGTCTTTTGTGAGTATATAAAGAAAGACTAACCATCTTTTAACTTATATTTGCTAAGTAGTTGTTTTGTTATCAAGGAATCATCAAATAGGCAAAAATTTTCTTTCTTCCTTTAGTTTAAATATTTGTGGATAATTCAAAATTGTCCAAAATTCAAAATTCTTCTTTTAACCATGTAGGTAACATGGTTAATTTTTAAAGTTTCTCTATTTTTTTCATTTAATCTTTGGTATTTCCACTTTAGTAGTACTTTCAACTTTCCATTAATATTCGTTCAAAAAAAAAAAACTTTCAATTAATGTGTTTTTAGGTTTTCTTATAAGTTACTTATAAAGACTAAAAACTTATTAATGTAAACATTAGTGAATTCAACGAAATTCAATGCATAATTGAAACTAATGTTTGAATTTGACTAAAAAATATAAGTGTATATATGTTTAGGTTCGGCATCCTTGGAACAGCGTTAGGCTAAATATTACGGGACCCAATACTTTTTATATTATCTTCAAATTATTGCTCATAAGTACTACAACACTTGAAATCTATTTTATTGGTAAAAAAAAAAAGTTTAACAAAAAGTAAAAAATGATACAAGTACATGAAAAAACTCTCAATTAAAATTTATCTGTAGCTGCTTTTTGAGTTTTAACTCTCTTTAGAACAAATTATTTTAACTGATATTAATCATTTCATAAACAGAAGTAGATAAACTCAACGCCCTCTTGATTAGATATCCATTACTGTGTTTAAACAACAAAATCATGCTATCATGGACCAACGTTTCACTCTTTGGACAATGACAATGACAATATCAAAATCTATTTAAGTGATTGCATTAAATTTTATTTAATTTTTTATGCAGATTGTACCTTTCAGTCTTAATTGAAAGATACACAAGCAAATGCATAAATACAGCAGTTGGGACAAAATAATAATATTTGTGAATTTCTTTGACTGTGATGGGTTTGTATTATTTTCTCATTTTGTCACAATGACTTGTTTTTTTGTTTCTATTCTTACTGTTGATATTTATTTAAACATTCACATCGAAGTCAAATAATTTCAATAGTCAAAACAAGACCACTTGAAGAATCTATAATAAAATTATACATTTGATGATAACCAATATGATCTACCACGATCTCAATACATCCGGCTATCCAAATGCGCATCTTCCAATGGTAATCACAACTTGGAATTCCATCACCGCAAAAATAGTCGTACTTTAGGAGAATAATGTTTAGAGTTTGTTTCGTTTCTTGTGCTAGCAAGTAATAAAGATAAAATTATCAAACTCTAACCTAATTGGACTGAAGTACTAATTAATTAAATTAGACTAATACGCAATTATTAAATCTACTCAACAATTGAGCCTATAACATAATACTTACATTTATTAGTCTATTTACCCTTTTTTTTTAAACACCTCTTCAACATTTATGAACTCGGGAACATTGACGGAGAAGAAAAAATCTAATTAGTAAAATGAATAATAGTTACTAAAAAAATATTTTTCGTTGAATAAGTATCTTACATGGAAACTAAGTTGTTTGGTCGAATTATTCGACTTCATAGACAAATAGAAATATTTGTATATCAAGATTTAAGCAATATTTGCACGACGAAATATCCTAGGTTTGACATTGTTGGATTCATCAAGTACTTCCCAAGTTTTGAATACTTGTCATCTGGGTTATGACAAAAGAAAATAGAATAATAGTATTGTCCAAAAACGTATGGACATAATTAATCAATAACAGATATTAAAATGGATATAGATTTTGCAACAATTGTTTTTCATTTTTTAAATGCTTGGAAATGGTTGTTGTTAAGTTAATATAATCACGAGACATAATATTAATGAGTAACGACATGTTTTTGACTATCTTATTGGATTTTACGTGACATGTTTTTGGATGTAAGTGAACTTATTAATTAATTAATAATACGATGATATTCGATGTAAATATTGTGTAAACTGCGAGCGTTTTATAAAATTTCAAAATTAGACTCCAATATCACCAAAAGTCATGTGTAACACAATTTACACTGCTACTAAGGCAATTCGTGTCCTACACGATTGATGAACGAGACCTACTAGAAGCGGTAAAGACAACTAATATAATATGAATCATAGAATCGGTTCGTCTGGGAAGCGATGTCGGCACGCTGAATGTGTGAATGTTATAGAATCGTCCTAATATCATACGCATTTCCTACTTATAGATTAATTCATGCGGTTAAACAGGTTACACGTCCCTTACTACTTACTAGGAGCGACATCTGGTGATAACATCCTGGACTTGGCAGCAAGAGTCTAGAATCAACATAACCCATGCTTGACACGAGTTTCGACCTGATCCAAGTTTCTTCAACCAAGGACGGTGGATTCCTCAAGGGTTGATTATGGTCAAGCTACCTACCAAAGTGACAGTTCAGCCAAGAGGAAGGAGCCAAGCCTCGAGAGTTCAAGTTTTGTCCAGAATAGAGATTCGTAGAGAAATTGAATATATTAACACCATTGGTGTAAATAATAATATACGAGAAAGGGTTTAAATTAGCACATAACTAGAAGAAATAATTGATCTAACTTTATAATAAAAAAATTTAAATTTACTTATAATATTCTTTTTATTGAAAAATATATAATTAAAAAAATAAAAATA
>CAIGRB010167450.1:40815-53003 GCA_903798255.1 Fraxinus quadrangulata
AGAAACAAATAAACGCCAATATTTACCATGATCCTCTTGCTTATCGAGTAGATTTGCTTCTTTCTTGTGCAGAGCGCCCCAAACAACCCCTACTCTCTCTCTCTCTCAAACACACACACACACACACACACACACACACACAGAGTCATACACTCATTCACTGCTACTCTGCCTATAAATACTACTATATATCGCTACCCTTTCACTCACCTTCAGTTCCCTCTTTTTTATTCGGAGGGAGATTGAATAACACGGACGAAGAGATTTCTGTGTTCTTGTTACAGCATAATGTCAGCTTGCAAAGAGGATGATCCACGTATCGACGGCATTCAATCGAGAATCCGCGTGGTACCCAATTTCCCAAAGCCAGGTCTACACGCAAACAGACTGTATACTTGTTTATATTCATCGCTACATGTAAATGTTCAGCTGTGTTTGGTGTCTTATTTTATGGGTTTTTAACAGGGATAATGTTTCAAGATATTACTACACTTTTACTCGATCCGAAGGCCTTCAAGGACACCGTTGATTTGTTCGTTGAGAGATACAAAGGCAAAAACATTACTGCTGTCGCCGGTACACGTTCTTTCATTTTGCCTTGCTGTATTTAATACTACGAAAGTGGTCCCGGTTTATGTGTATTTTCGCACTGGAGTTGGATAGATATTAACTTCATTACTATTTTAACTAATGTATCACTCTACTTTACTTTTGTTTTTCTTTTCATTTTTTAATTTGAGCGGTGAGGATTACGATGGCTACGTGGATGTGCAGTAGACAGTAAATTTCTGGTTTGAATTTATATGGGGTTTATTGTTAGACTAAGCAATTATTTGTTACAGTAATTTTTCTAACTGGGGTGTGTTATTGAATATGAATGGTTCCTAGTAAAGAAGGGGGACAAGTTGCTGAAAAGCCATTTGGGAGATGGGTTAAATGGTGGTGGTAGTGGTAGTGGTAGTCGTGTTGGTGATGGATGCTCACACAATCCACATTGTTGAAATAAGGGTGCGGGCCCGTAGGCCGCAATGATGAGTTTTATTTTATTTCTTCTATTTTCTTATCAATTTTTAAACCGACTTTGGACAATTCACTGTACAATGTATTGATTTTAAGCCTCTCAACTTATGGTAAGAACAGGAAAACCTTTTAATATGTTATGATGATGGTGAATTATGACTGTGTCTGAGTGGCATTATGGTTTTTCTATTGAGCAATGATGATCAATAATTGCTGGAAAGATTGTTTATGTACGTCCAGACTCCACTATAAGTTGTATCTTCTTTGTCTCTTTCCACTGGCTATTTCTTTTATTATGTTATGCTATAGTTTGATCATTGATGGAATTTCAATATGGAAAATTTGTGAAAGTGGTAGTGAGGAGTGTATTTCCTGTTTCACCTTTACGATTTATTTAGGCTAAAGTTGTGGTATTGAAGTGAATCGCTGAACTTAGTCGTAAAATTGCAAGAAAAGCAAATGAGCACTAGAAAATAAACAGAGTTACTTATCCATGATAAGCTAATTGTACTGTCAACTTTTCTTTGCCGATTTCGCATTTCAGCTTACTGTTAATAATGGTCGTATATGCTTATTATTCCATCATTCTCACTTGCTGTTTAGACATTTTAAATTCCATGATGTGTGTGTGTATATTTTCTTTTACTTCTTTTGTCGGTAGTAGGACCTTCTTCTCCATGTTCCTTGTAGATTAATTAATGAAGGTTGGGTTCAGCCTACATCTACTCATTTGTCCTTTGTCCTCGTGTGTTTTCAACATTTTTTAGTCTTTGTCAACATTTCAATCGTTTTGGAATTTTTAATCAGGTTGTGTTTGAGCCACGTTATTTTTGAAAGAATGTATTCTGAAATAGTAGATTGATGGAGAATTTGTGGTTGAAAAAGTAGGAAAAATTATTGATGTGATGGAAAATATTATTATATTGAAACATATGTGGTTGAAAATGGGTAGAAGAATGAGAATGAAAATTTTAATGTGTACCAAACAGGAGCTCAATAAACATACAATCGATCAACAAAAGTGGCGGTTACCTTAACGTAAAAGTCCTAGCATCAGTTTTACATACTTTTCATAGTTGATACAACATCCTATGAGGCAGAACCATAGACTTGTAAGTCTTGGTTAACACATTATGCAACAAAAGGCTGCATCGCTTGGCACCATGAAAGATCTCAATGTTTCAATATCATCTTTGGTTTCAAATGATAAGGCTTAGATTGTTTGTGTTATTGCTTAATTGTTAGTTACATGTTTTTGAGGATTTCTATTGCATTTCGATAGGTGTTAACATTAGATTCGTGAGATGTATCAAATGTCTGTAAGATGCTATACAGCTATAAAGCTGCCAACTTTGGTGCCCATTTAGTAATATACACTCCCAGTGTTTTCTTTGGAGGAAAATAGGTGTGTTCTGCAGTTGGTATTTATTTGATGACCGTTGCTGTCTTAATTGTGCTCGTTAGTTTTTTTTCTTAGAATGTAGAAGGGCTCTCAATTACACGATGAAAGGATGTAAAGTCACCATCTAAGATGTTAATGTTAGTGTCTCTAACCTAGTTATAAATGTAATTTTGTTGTTCATGATTGCATTCTCCATATTGGTGGTGTTTTTACTATCTAATTCTCCATTTAGTTTCTTTTTGTTCTATAATTATAACCAATGCACTCTTGCTCGAGGATTCCAATGTAATTGTTGCACAAAGTTATACTATACACATGGGGAGGCTCATCTCTAGTTACTCTATCTTCGTGTATCAAGGCCTCAAGCTATGGTCTTGGTCTTGGAAACAGGTGTGAAGTGTGGGTATGTGTAACATGGTATTAATGCGTTTTAATATTTTTCTTTATTTCTATGGTAAATATAATATGACCCAGAAAATGCAGAGTCTAGTCTATTTTATAGCTAAAGAACAAATTAAATATATCTTATGTACTTCCTAAGTTTATTAAGGATGCAAAATATATAATAATTTCCCTATACTGTTATTTGGGTGTCAAGTGTTTGATAAGGGTAATTCATGCATTTAAAAGAGTAGCATTTTTTCATGCATATTTCCATCTCTGTAAATTTGTAAAATTCACAGATTCTGCATATCCTGCTCTGCCTGTTTACATTCTTTAAAGTACAGAAAGTAAAATGTCTTTAATTGCTCTGTTTCTGGTCAACTACTCGGAGATATATGAAGAATTACTTGTCAAGTTAAAGTATTATTATGTAATATCAGTATTTCACATAGTTTTCCTTTCTAACACTCAGGAATAGAGGCCAGGGGCTTTATATTCGGTCCTCCCATTGCTTTGGCAATTGGAGCGAAGTTTGTTCCCTTGAGAAAGCCAAAGAAACTTCCTGGTACTCTCTCAATAGCGTATTTCTAATTTAAAATTGTTATTAGATTTATTTTTTTATCTGAAATGCAGGATTATTTTCTTGTGCAGCTATATGTTATTCAATTAATTAGGATAAAAATCACATCGTCTTTATATTATTTTTTAATACCTAATTAAGTGTTTGTTTGGTCCCATTATTTTCAAAATACATTTTTCTCTCTTATTTTCAACTATACTCATCAATAAAATAATATTACACGCAAACTCAAAATTTTTCTTTATTCTTTAACCACGCATTCTTTGTTAAGTCACTATTTCAAATTGTATTTTTGGTAAAAAAAATGGGGATCAAACTGGCTCTAAATCTTCTTCAGGTAAACCATATTGTTTGCTCATTATCTACTGCTTGGAATCCTGCCATTCTCAGTTGTGTTAATTTATATCAAATATTTTTTAAACCGTCATATATAACAAAGCATGTTTCCTTGAGCTTTGCTTCAGGCCAACCACATTGTTTATCCATTATATACATTCCACAATGCTGCCATCTTTCGTTCAATTGATTTAGATCCATATTTCGGGCCATCATTGTTATGTAACAGTTTCCTGATACATGGGCTCCAATTTTGTTGAGATTAATCTTTATTCTCCTCTGATGTTATATATTTTACATGTCAATGATGTTAAAAATATTGTCTTGCTATAAATTAAATAAAAAAAATTGTGCAAGGTTCTTAGTCGTTTCTGGAGAGTGGTTACCATCTTATTTCAAATTCATTTATTCGCAGGTAAAGTTTTTAGGGAAGAGTATGACTTGGAATATGGAAGTGACTGTCTTGAGATGCATGTTGGAGCAGTAGAATCTGGGGAGCGTGCATTGGTTGTTGATGATCTGATTGCTACTGGTGGCACTCTCTGTGCTGCCATGAACTTATTGGGTACTCTTCATTAATATTTATATTATGCAGGCTTTCCATAATCTTTACTTTTTCCCTTTTGTTTTATAAAGAATTTGATGCATCTATGGAAATGTTCTTTCACATAATGGTTGTGGGTTACGTTCTTCGTGTCTTCATTACGGTGGGAATCTTTTCAAACCGTATAATTAATGGTTAAATTTTGTATATTTGTCTTCTTCCTTTTTTTTTTTCCCAAGAATAATAATGTACTTGTTGCCGGCTTGACTTGAAGTTTTGCTTCTCAGAACGTGCTGGAGCTGAAGTTGTAGAGTGTGCTTGTGTCATTGAAATACCAGATCTAAAGGTTTGTTTTTCTAATTTATTTTCCAATTTCCCATATCCTCTTGGGAAAATGACTTTTTTAAGTTGGCCGTTTTTTAATTTTTTACTCCATGTGTTTGACCATGACAACAAGATTTTGATCAAGGTTACTTTTCATGTGGTCGTCTATTCGTTGTTCGTCTCTTCTCTTGACTTTTAGTACTTATATATTTATGTAGGTTTAGTTATTTATGAAATATGGTGCGGACAAGTACTTTTAGATGTTCCAACTCATTAATTTTTTTTTCAGCAATTAAATAACGTGGTTGCGAAAAGGACTTGAAATTGGCATTCTTTTATTCCATTTGTTCACCAAACAAGGTGCTGGTATTAGCCAACTTCTCACTGGATTTTTCTCTGAAGAAAGTTTTTAATCGTAATATGATGCTGCAGGAGATTTAATGCAATTATAATATGTAGATCCTCTAAATGCAGTTGAGGGATGAGGGAAGTAAACAAATTGGTTTGGTCCAGGCTTCTTTCGAGATAGCATCCTCTGTTAACTACTGAGTGCTAAAGATTGGTGACTCCTTTATTTACGAAACAATGTCAAATCTTATCTTTGACATAATATAAGAATGACTTTAAACTCCCTCCTGTTGTCCTATAGAACACTAACAAGGATTAGTATATATTTGGAGTTGGATTTCTTGGATTGTTCTGATTTATAATTTTTTTCCTAATATTGAATCAAAAAAGGTTAGGAAAATATTAAAGCACGTGTTATATTAGTTAGTATTGAGATTATGGAGTAGATGATTTCTTGGATTGTTCTCGACTTCCATTCATATTCTAACTAGCCACCTTTTGTCTAGCAATGCGATTGAGCCTATGTGCATGTTTGGGAAGTGATAAAATTAAATTAGGTGATTATAAGTTGTGGGTTTTACGAAATACGTGGATAAAAGGCCAAAGTTGGGGATCTCATTAGCTAGGCCAAGTTCTTTAGTATCTGCTCACTTTAGGGGCTGTAGCCAATACGCTTCTACATACTCATCAGTTGAGGCATGTATTCTCATGTTTTGTTTCTATATACCACGGATATCATTCGAACTTAATTTATCTCTTGATAGAGCTCTCCGCACTTCTAAATGTTGTAGGGAAGTGATCGATTAAAAGGCAAGCCATTATTCGTTCTCGTGGAGTCTCAATAGAAGTGACAGAGGACGATATGGACCTGTGTTGCTATACATTGGAAGGCCGTTTACCAGAGCTGCGTGCCCGGGAATATTCTTTAACTTTAGCCCCTTCATTTCTTTTACTAGTGGGATTTTACATAATTTAGACAGTTTATTTTCCGTGTTAGTTTAGGAAATTATGCTAAATGGCTTGTTAAAAATGTGTATCCTCTCATGGATAGATGATATTATCGACTCTTGGATGTTTTTGTTTTTGTGGCATTCTAAAAGCCAGGAAATCTATTTCGGTTGAATTTTTTTTTTTCTCTATTAGGAAAATCTCGTTTAACTGTCTTGACAAATAGAGCTGATGGTTTTCTAAAACCTGGATTAGAGTTTAGTAATTTATATTTTGCTATGTTGTGTAATATTGCATCAGAACCGCTGTTGCCATGTAATGTTACGCATTGCTAGCAAGAGAACGCTACAGAGTGCAGAGACTACCGAGTGAGTCGGGTTGCCTTCATGTCGATCTGCACAACAACTTCGATGTGATATGTGTGCGAGTTGAACTGGTCATTGACCACAATATCTATTTATTCTTGCGGCTTTGGAGGCCTAGTTTGACACATTGTGCAGCTTCGAAGACCATCTTGGTTCATTTTGGCGACTCTGCTTGACTGTCACTTTAAAACTTAAGTCTAGCATTTGGAACAATAGTTTTAGAGTAATATTATTTATCATCATGAATGTGTAGTTAAAATTTGCCTACGTTGTTTGGCTCATTGTTTTGAATGTTTTATAAATCGTCCTATCATCGATATTTCATTATCATAAAAGTGATGTTATGTAATCTCATTGGGGTTACAACCACAATTTAAGTGACGTTGGATGATACGCTAAATGAAATATGAAATGAAATGACTTATTTAATTTAACTTATTATTTAATGTCACATTAGCGTCATCTAGATTGCGGTTATAATTTCAGTGGGTTTAAATAGCGTTACTTTTATCATGATAAATATCATTATTCATATATTTTTGTTCTTTTAAAAATATATTTTTATTACCTAATGGATGGGAGGAGATGGTGAAGTTCGAACCTCCACCTTCTATTTGAAAACTTTCTGACCTGGTCATTATTATGGCACCTCGAGCACGAGGATTTCCAAGAGTCTCCTCTTTCAATTATGGGACCCAAGTCGTCGAGCCTATATAGTCCTCGAGCTACCTTAAGGATGGCCCCTCCAAAATGCCTCCAAAATCACATTGGTAGTCCTCGGGGTATGTGTTCAGGATTTTGCCTTAGCCAAATTCTCAAAGTGCTCCGAGATCAAGCGTTACTAGTACTTATCTCCATAAAACCCTAACCCTGTCCAATTATCGTTATTCAAGAATTCTAGGTCTATCAGGAGTCTATCTCGGAAGGTATTGCAGATAATGTGAAATAAGACTTTCGTTTTTAATCCCACACTTGTTCCAACAATAATTCCTAAAAATAAGGTGATGAGTCCTACTAGGTGTTCACTACTACCTATCTCTATAAATATGAGGTATTTAATCATTATTCAGGTACGTTTTTACATATATTTTTCAAGCACTCAGTCTTATTCATATTCTCTCTCTGACTTAAGTATCAGAGGGACGACGATGGCACATCTCGACGCCTTTGTTTCAGGTACTGGAAGACCTCGTTCGTACTCGGTCTCAATTGTCAAACTCGAAAATCAACAGGTGCGATTTTTTGGTAGCATCATTGGCGCCGTCTGTGGGAAACACTACCAAAGGTTATGGTGAATACATGATCAAGTCTTCCTCCAGCAAGCCCATCCATTCCAAACTAGCCTCCTGTCACGGAGGACCCAATCCAGCAAGAAGAGTCATCAGCGATTTCAGATTCTCAACCAGCAGTGGTTACCGTTGGAGCATTCGAAGAACTCCGTCAGCAAGTTGCAACGCTGACTCAGTTATTAAGTCAAAGAGATACTCATATAGCTTCAGCACCAGTGCAAGAACCTTCCTCGGCTCAACAAGGGGGTCTCATGGTTGATGCTCGAGCTTGGGATTCTCGTGACGCCCATGACAATGGTGGATTTGGGGCTTCAGGCATACCCCTATCGGCCTCGGCCTCGAGATTAGTTACCATGGACTCAGGCAAACTCGATAGGATCATACAAAATGTGATTACAGCTCGAATGTTACAGAATACTCAAGGAGCAACGGGGTTTACCCCCAACATACCGTTCACACCAGAGGTCATTTCCTATCCGTTCTCGAACAGGTTCAAGTTCCCCCGCAGTAAGGAGTACTTTGGGACCTCTGTCTATTTGTTCCAAATTTGAGCTTGCTATGACTATGTCATCTACATAGACAAGCAGGGCCATAAAAGAATGGTTTATTGCCATAGTGAAAAGGCTATAATCAACCTTAGACTGAATGAAACCAAATTGTATGAGTGCTGCAGAAAAGGTAGAGTACCATTGTCTCGAGGCTTGTTTCAAGCCATTTATACTCTTCAGTAACTTGCAAACTTGCTTGGGACTTCCCTTAGCGTATCCAAGGGGTCTTTCCATATACACCTCTTCATGCAAGACTCAATGTAGAAAAGCATTGCTTACATCAAATTGCTTCAGGTACCACTTTTGAATTGCTGCAATGGCTAATAGGCAGCGAACAGTTACAAGCTTTGCAACAGGGGAGAATGTTTCATTGTAATCTATTCCTTCCCTTTATGTGTATCATTTAGCCACAACCCTTGCCTTGTGCCTCTCAATACTCCCATCTGACTTATACTTCAGTTTATATACCCATTTACACCCAATTGTTACTTTGCCTGGTGGAAGATCAGTGAGAACACAGGTTCCATTCAACTCAAGGGCCTCTATTTCAGATTTCATTACCTTGTACCAATTGGATCATTTGTAGCTTGATTATAAGCGCTAGGTTCAATGTGCGTGCAAATGGAAGATGAGAATGCCTTGAATTGAGATGACAGTTTATGATAAGAAATAGACTCGAAAATGGGAAAAGCCTTACCTGCAGAGTTCAGGATCTTTGTCTTGGCAGGAGATTGGGTTGGCTGAACTGATGTGGCCTGATGACAATGGAAATCTTACAAGTATTGAGGAGCCTTCTTGACCCTAGTAGACCTTCGAATGATGGGTGGTGTGAGAGGTGATGTTTGAAGGTCTCCATCAGGAGGTGTATGGGGAGATATTTGAAGGACTTCATTAGGTATAGGGCTATTTGATATGTCTTGATCAGATAGGTACGTTCTTGGTGAATGAGGGATAACATCTTGCTTTAATTCAGGATCATAGTTGTCAACATCTGGAAATGGTTTAGTGAAAACAAACTCTGTCTCGTCAACAGGTTTAGAAGCCCTTTTGTAGGGAAAATAGGCCTCATGAAATGTTACATCCCTAGACACAAAGATGTTTTTTGTCTGCATATCCATTACTTTGTACCCTTTAACCCCAAAAGGATATCCTAAGAAGACACATTAGCGTCCTCTAGGATCAAATTTTCTTCTCCCATGTGTCAAAGCGGAAGCATAGCAAGGACACCCAAAAATTCTAAGATGGGAATATGTAGGTGTAGACTGAAATAGAATTTCAAATGGCGTTTTATTTTGCAGCAATGGCGTGGGGGTTCTGTTTATCAAGTATGTGGCTGTGAGGATGAATTCATTCCAATAAAGTAGGGGAGTCCTGATTGATATTTCAAGGCTCTTGCAATATTCATAAAATGTTGATGCTTCATCTTAACAATGTTGTTTTGTTGAGGAGTTTCAACACAACTCCTCTGGTGAATTATTCCTTTCAGGTTGTAGAAATCAGTTAGCTTAAACTCAGGGCCATTGTCACTTCTTAAAGTTTTTACTGAGATTTGAAATTGATTTTCTATCATGTGAATAAATGCCTTAATAGAATGGTTAACATCAAATTTCCTTCTTAGCATGTATATCCAAGTGGCTCGTGAAAAATCATCCACAATTGAAAGAAAGTACTTAGACCCATCATAAGTTGTGGTGGGGCAGGGACCCTATATGTCACAATGGATAATGTCAAAAATTTGTTTAGTTTTATGTATGTTTATTGGAAAAGGATTTTTGTGTTGATTTGCCAATGGACATATAAAACATGGAATTTTGCTAGTTTTCTTGCAATGAGAAACAACATAGTTATCCGAAATGAGTTTCAACCTAGAATCTGATATGTGTCCTAAACGATAATGTCACAGATGTGGTTCAACATCAGAATTAAAAATAGAGGTTGCAGCAAGAGGTTGTCTAAGGCAAAGAGCTGATAAGGTAGTCATAAGGGCTGTTGGTGGAACTTTGTGGAGAGTAAGTTGATATAGGCCACATCATGTTTCACCCATCCCAATCGTCTTCCAAGACAAAATGTCTTGTACATAGCAAGCATCAGATAGAAAAATTAAACAACAAGGCATTTGTTGTGTTAATTTCTTAACAGATAACATATTGAAATGAAAATTAGGGACACATAGTACATCATTCAAATGCAGTGAATCAGTGATTCTTACTTCACCAGAGTATGTGGCTGAAACAGTTTCTCCAGTATGTAACTTAATTGAGAGACATGTTTTTGATTTAATGGAAGTGTAAAAAATGGTGTTACAGATCATATGATCTGTTGCACGTGTCAATGATCCATGGAGTGATAGTGAAATTTTTATTCTTTTTAAAATATTTTTTTATTATATGGGGAGGAAAATAAGGAGAATGACGAATTGTGAGAAATATCACCTTGTATATGATAATTTCATAATATTGCACTAGATCCCCATAAATTATACCTCAAATGAAAGTTTTCAAAAGTCTTTTGAATTCTACAGAAGTTTTTAAAAATTTTAAAATGAAAGTTTATAAAAATCTATAAAAGACTTCCACTAATTCCATATAAATCTCTAAAAAATCCATGAAATCCACATAAGTCATTACTTAAAAAAAGTCTATCAAAGTTTTCGAAAATCTCAATTGAATACACCTCCTTAGGAGTGTTACATCTTAGTTTTTGAAAAAAAAAAAAAATCATGTTTTAGCGTCTCTTTCTTTTCTGTACTTCCTAACCAAGAGTAGTCGAGGCATGTTTAGTTCTGAAGGTTGTTTTAAAAAAGCACCCGCGGTTTATGCTGCCTAATGGGGCCTCCATAATGTCTTGAAGCTTATATTTTGAGTGCCACTTGTTGAGGATCAAGCCTCTACATATTGCAGACACCTTAAGGCATAAGCTTCGAGGCGATTGAAATGTGTGCTCATTGGTGTTAACATTTTCGTACCTTTTATTACTGGCGATTTCAGCTTTTTGTGTTTGTCATATGTGGCTTAGAACATTTAAGCTTTTTTGGACCGTTTTAAATACCACTCATCTCTAAGATCTAGAAAGAAGAGAGAAGTGAAGCTAACGTGCCCTAGCATCCTACAAGTCTACAACTGAGATGCGAACCCCTCTCCCAAGCGAAGTTGCAACTTTTTAGTAGTGAACAGTCGGTGACCTGTGACACATAAAATGTTTTTTTTTTAATTTTTTATAAATAAATAGTCTCTTAGAGATGCTAGAAATATTGGTTCTATTGGTAGAATTAAATGTGGCGCCACTTGTAGTTCAATCTAAAAGACTTAAGAACCCTTCGAAGTTTGGTTAAAAATTAAAAAGAAAGACAAATGTAGACTTGTGTTATGACCATATGGGTCTGTACTGATGATCCTGTAACTCGGCTCTTGCACATCGTGCGTATGTTGAAATTTTATTTGCAGACTGATATATATATATTGATTATAAATATTTGAGATGTTATCTGTCTTCAGAGATTTGGGTTCGACATTGCTTCGTAAATAAAGTGAACTATTGTAGGCTTGATTCAATGTATTACCTTGGTTATTGCGTCTCATTTGGACCGTGACACTGCTGTACCAAATGAAAGTGATCTTAGGGTCCTAGATCCATATCAGTTCTGGACTGATGCCTATATAATGGAAGATGAACGGAAATGTACAAACCAAAGCCCAAACTTTATCTCTCATGAATCATGGAAAGGACGTCTTTCATCATGCTTCGAAAAAGTGAATGCTAGTTAGTGATGTCAAACGAGTAAAGCGACTTGTTGGCTCGCGGCTCGGCTCGTGAGCTTATGAGCTCGTTGGCCGAACCGAGCTCGCCCACGAGCAAACGAGCTCGGCTCGGCTCGTGATCTCGTTGGTTAAAGGGTCGAGCTGACCATTGCCAACTCTAATGCTCTTTAATCAGATGAGTTCTCAAAAAATGCAAGTATGTGTAGGGATGACAACGGGGCGGATCGTGGTCGTGGCAACGACCCGTTTAAGGTATGGCGGGGCCCCGTTTATTACCCGTTTAATTTTTTTTTAAATTTTTTATAATTCATTATATTGTCTACATTCATTAAAATAAAAGAA
>CAIGRB010167486.1:0-13811 GCA_903798255.1 Fraxinus quadrangulata
TAGATAAAATGACTTTGTACCGAAGCAAGATTGCAGTTGATATTTGCTTCAATGAATACTTTCTAAATCCTCGTTGATTCTGCTACAACTAGATAATTATTTTTACTTCAATTGAGGATATCTGGAATGACAACAGGCTGCAAACTCCTGAGGCATTCCCATAAATCTTCATGTCGGATGACTTGTTAACCCAATTGATGTAGAGTGTATTCTTAGACTAAGAATTACTTCGACTGGACAAAAGTTTTGTATTGTTCCTATTTATTTCATTATTTTGGGTACATTGTACTTTCTGATTATGTCAACAGATAATATGTACAATTTCTAAGTTAAGTTCAGATGAACTTACTGCATCTGGAATGGTGGATATCTCCGCATTATGCGGAGAAACAGCTCCACACATTGTCCGTGTCTCCGCATAATACGAAGACAACGTGCGCCCCGTGTCCGCATAATGCAGTGAAATCACTCCTCATAATACATAACACGGAGACAAAGTGATTTCCACACGATGTGGAGAACGCTCCGCAATCTGCAGAATCTCACCCCGTACATGGAGGCAATGCGGAGTAATTCCTCACGGTGTGGAGTTCAAGTTTCCACTTCGCATCTGTGAGAAACCACTCCACAAGGTGCGGAGTTCAACTTCGCATATGTGCAAACAGACTCCGTACGGTACGGAGTTCGAACCACTCCTTACGGTGCGGAGTTCAACTTCGCATCTGTGCAGGCAGACTCCGCAAGGTGCGGAGTTCAAACCACTCCGCACGGTGTGGAGTTGAACTTCTCATTTGTGCAGAGACACTCCACACGGTGCGGAGTTCGAACCACTCCGCATGATGTAGAGTTCGACTCCGCATCTGTGCGGAGCAACTCCGAAAGGTGCGGAGTTGAACTCCGCAGTCTCTCCGTACGCGCACAACCACGGAGAATTCACTCCGTAACGTACAGAGACGTTAATTTTTTTTCTCATTTCTTGCAATTAAGTTGTCAGGGTAATTGCGCGCAAAGTTCTTCATATTTCATCTTGTACTTTTTATTCATTATATTTTCACTTCTCTCTCAATTTAATCATTTAATAATTGCAACACTAGGTCCTAAAAATTTTGACACTGGTACAATTCGATACCTAAAGTCATATTTCTTTTTCCAAATTTGATCCTTCTTTAGTATTTCGATCAGAACTTTTCATACAGTTATCAGAATCTCATAACCCCAATTCAGAAACGTCTATTTAACGCACACATTGTCCCACTAAACTTTGCCTGATGGAACTCATTCTCAATGCTGAAATCTCAATTCCGGTCATTTTTCCTTACAAAAATCACAGATTTCAATTATTTTTATTTTTTTTTCAAATATTTTGCTTGTTCAAATGAAAGAGAATTTTTTTTTGTTTTCAATATGTTTTTTCCACACAGAGCAAATGCTCCATCCTGTGCGGAACTCCGCATTTTTTTTATTCTTTTAAACATTCGCACGCCGCATTTCTCCATATTAATTTATAATTTTTTTTCTCTTCCAACTTCCAATTAAAAAAAACATCTCTCTACAATTAATAATAGTTAGACGTTTATATAATATTTGTAAAAGTCATTTTTCTTTTCTCAATTACAATTATGGAAGAAAATTGTTTAATCTCCAATTAATGATAACTAGACATTTTTTTTACCATTACTTAATTTCCATAACATTCAGCATAATAATCATATAATAATATTAATAAATCACACCATAATGGAAAAAATATATACAACTATTGGCGTTGAAGTTTGAAGAAGAATTGGACCAAAAATTGACAATACAAGATATTTTGAAAAAACGGGCATAACTTTTTGTACCATTGTCAGAATTTCTATTATAACATGTTTTTCAAAACGTCTCACAGCAATTTACAACATCCCAACCCGGCATTTTTACTAGCTTAAATTGTCCATAACAATAACATTTTCACTAGCCTAAAATGGTCAACATTGGAAGACAATGGCGTCAATTTTGCATACAGTGTCCATATTTTGATGGGAATTTAAGCTACAACTTATAATTTATTTCTTGGTTTCTAAATATTCCAAATGAAGGTTCATTTTCGCATGTTTGCTTACTAGATTTGCTACGCTAACATAACCTTCAACATTACAATACCCGTGCATTGCACGGGCCAAAATTAGTATATATAAAAGGATTTAGCTTAGCATATTAATATATAAATTATAAAAAAAAATTGAAAAATATTATCCGGATCATGAAATAATTCAATAAATGTTGATATTCAAGTCCAATGTAGAGTTTTTCAAAATTTTGATGTAATTGATCTTCAATTTCTTGCTAGAGCTTGATCTCATTTCTCAAATATAGCAATTGGCCTCTTATTCTTGATGGATTTGATGATATTATTGTGTTTGAAGAGGAAAGAGAGTTTTTTTTTTTTTTTTTTAATGTGTAACCCTTATTTTGTATTTATAAGAGCCAGAAAATACGTCAAAATCGTGCCCAATTTATGTTCTAAAAGAGTTTGAATCGCTGATTCATCTGTGGAAATGGGCATACCCACACGCACAGACATACCCACCGCACGTGCCATTGAGTAATTTTGTTCTCGGGTTGGAAAAACAATGTCTAGTGTGCGAGTCTAAATTGGCCCCCGCGCTCAAGCCAATTTGCACAATATAGTCCTTGAGCAGCTTTCGGCATTTTGGTCTTAACTTTTTCTCTCGATATTCGATTGAGGTGATTCAATGTGCGTTGAAAATATAACTGAAAGGGATACAATTCTTCTAGATATAAAAATTTTCCAATTTGAATGTTTGCTAATCGAAAAATGAGTCTCAAAGTTGAGACTAATAATTCAAAACATAATTTCTTCGTCTAGAAATTGATTCGTGAAAACACTTCAACTATATTTTACTCCCTTGACCTCCATATACATCCAATTGATAATATGTAATTTTCAATCACCATTTTATGGACCGAATCAACTATTGAATGTTTACACCACACCATATTTGGACAGATTTGGCTAGATGATGAAAGTTTATTGGACAAATTTTGCCAAGGAAGACTATGTTGAGATAACTGAAATGAAGATATCCAAATCACATATTTAGATTAGAATATGGGGTCCCAAACTCAAATTCACCACAGAATTTGGCACAGACAGACCCACTACAACACCCCAATTTGCCAATGGGAGTGAGGCAATCTCACCTTATCCATACTCCCACCACAACCTTAATTACACATTCTACATTCATCACCACCCACATCAACCAAAATTTCCACCACCAGATTCTCCATAACCCTCAGCATCTGCTCCACCAAATTGCGGCAAATAAACCACGTAGATGGCAGCCATGAACTCTAGTGTGTTGGCCTGGAACTATGTCGTGTCAGGCACTGAGCTTAACTCTAAGGTTGTTTCAGTGCCTTCAGTTGCCACACCGATAGCACCTGTTCAGAAATTGCCCATGATAAGGGCCCAACAGGTTAAAATTTCTGACTCGAATGAGTCGGGAAGAAGAGCAGCACTTCTTGGCCTTGGTGCAGCCCTTTTGACTGCCGCAGTTTCCACCTCCTCTGCCAATGCCGGCATCATTGATGAATACATCGAAAAAAGCAAGGCCAACAAGGTCAGCTTACAATCATACAACTTGTTTAAATGCATTTGTGCCATGTTTAGTGTACTAATTAGATTTGATAATATTAAACAATAAAAAGGATAAAAATCTTGTATGTTATGTATCAAACATGGTCTTAACAGCTCAACACTAAACAATTTTGGCCGTTGTAGGAACTGAATGACAAGAAGAGGCTGGCCACCAGTGGCGCGAACTTTGCTCGGGCATTCACAGTTCAGTTTGGCACTTGCAAGTTCCCTGAAAACTTCACTGGGTGCCAAGATCTTGCCAAACAGAAGGTTTGATCTTATGCCCACCAAAAAATTTCTTTCCTATTTATTCTCCGGGTTAGCTTCGAAAATCATTTGTGCTAATTCTATTTCTACTTTACGCAGAAAGTGCCATTCATTTCTGAAGACTTGGAGTTGGAATGCGAAGGGAAGGACAAATACAAGTGTGGTTCGAACGTGTTCTGGAAATGGTGAATAATGTAAAACCTTCATAACTCCCTTTCCCGAACATGTATTTATATTTTAAGTTGAGAATTGCCGTTCTCTTTCTCTGTTTGATTGATCAATCATATGTTTTAAGTGTCATTTGATTCACCGGATTTCATGGAATCAAGCTGCATCACATGGAATGACTATTTCAAAAGGAGAAAATGAAAACTAATAACATATTGTGAAACAATACAAGAAGAAAGAAAAATTCTGTATAATTAATATATCATCATCGGAGTTTCAGAATCCTGGACTTCTGCTCTACAATGAACTAATACAAAGAATTTCATAACCATTGCAATAAATATTGCACCCTGGTAAAGTAAGCAGCAGAAACGTTACATTTTCATATATTTCAACTCTCTTTATCTCTGTAAACATTTGTGAAGTTAAAAAAAAATGAACATTCCATCACCTTGATATCGAAAACTAACAAAAATGGACAAGGAACTCTGAAAAAGAAGAAACACCAAATTGATGCGGATGCATTTGATTAAGACTGCAATTGATGTGGGTTGTTCCAACAGATGTATTCTTAAAAAAATGCATGTACAGCTGAGTGTGAAAACACAGTACCATACCGAAATGCAAGCCAATAGGAACTTTTCTTCTTATTGGCCTTTGATGAGCCCCAGATTTCCTTTCTATGCAGGATGTCACATATGAACTAAGCAAACCCATTCACTCCTATCACATGTTCCGCAACCATAATAAGACTAGTGTCGGCTATAATCCCACAAATTTCTAAGCCATCATAAAAAAACCTTAAGAATATGAACACCGTGATGAGGAGCCATTTTTCTGCAACTCTAAACATGGCACTGGGAACACTCCTTCACTAAAACCTGAGACAAACTCACAGTTCCAGTTTATAGACGAGGATAAACCTTGTATCCTAACATTTTTCATGCAAATATCCTCAAATGGTGCACCTTCTATTCCCAGTAGCAAGGGAGCTTTCCTCGAATCCACGCTAACCACATCAACTATAGAAATCCCTTGAACTTTTGGTAAGGCTTTAGGATCAAATTTCCCATCGGGGTGGTCATTTGCACCTCTACTAAACCTTATAGGTACCTTGACTCTCTCCATTGTTATGTTACGCATAGTGATATTCCTTATATACCCTCCTCTTCCCTTGTCAGTTTTTATTCGCACCCCGGCTGCTGAATCTCTTATGTATAAATCCTCTACAACAATATTTCTAACTCCACCGGACATTTCGCTACCAATTCCAACACCTGAACACGTAGGAGTTGTGCCTGAAACTCGCCTTATAGTGATGTTCACACTTGGAAGTGACGTGGTGATACCATATTGGTCCCAGCCACTCTTCACGGCTACCAGGTCATCACCACTCTCAATATAACAATCTTCAATGCAGACATTTGTGCTTGAATCTGATAAAGAAAGAAAGAGGCTATCTTAAATATTTCTTGCTACATTGACTATAGTATTAATATCTAAGCTGATTAGATGCATGGAAAAGAAATCTTTAGCGATGTTATGCTTAGAAGGTTCGTGGTACCTGGATCTATGCCATCAGTATTTGGAGCATTGAGGGGTGCCAAGATTGTCATGTCTTTGATCACAACATTGCTGAAAAAAATCCACAAAAAGTAATTAATTTGTGAAATTTAAATAACTAAATGTGTCCTAAGAAAAAAGTGAAATTATGCATGTATCAAACGCTTTTGATTAAAGAGTTCAGTCTATAGGTGAGGGAGCATGTTGAAAACTAGAGTTATATAAGTTGATGTATCATCGCCGTAACGGTTTAAGCTTCTATGTGAGATGGTTCGACAATTATTACGAAGTTGGAGTTTCCTCTTCATTTTATGTTAACTCTTCGTCCTTTTCACATTCTGTACATTCCACGGGCAAAAAGAAAATAGCAGAATTTTAAAATTTTACTTTTAAACAATCCAATATCTCTGAAGTTCTGTACACTATTTTTAAACTATTAAATTCATCTCCTTAAGACCTTCCACGTGGTTCCTTAGTTGAATCCTACAAGAAAACCATTTTGTTTTTATTGTTCTGATTTGGCATAGAGAATCTGCTAAAAAGCTTGGTGCCATGAGATTTGATGTAATTGAATACTGACGCCCTCTCTATCTTTTCCTCTGGCTTACTAGCCCAATTACACAAGACAACAGTCTTGCTAGTTGCTATTATTTATTTCGTTGCTATTAAATGCTTTGATTTTTTTACTGTAAAATAGCTGATACACTTCATTATAATAATCAACAGGACAAAGAAATGATGCTCAAATCTACTTTTCATCAAAAGATACAACAAACGTTTAAACTCCAAAAGACACTTTGTTTCTTTAATACTCCTCTTTTCTTGTCTAATAAAACACTTGGCAAGAACTTTTCTCATTGAATACTACTAAATTGCAATTAAACTCTTCTATAGAATACTAAATGAGGCAAGTAATACCTGCAATAAACGGGATGAACAGTCCAGAATGGAGAATTGAGGAAAGTTAGGTTGGAGATTAGGATATTATTTGAATTGATGAGTTCAACAAGGTGACCTCTGGTGTGCTTTAGAGTCCTATTCCACCAAAGATCCCACCACATCTTTCCCTGACCATCAACAGTGCCATTATTCCCTGCAAATGAATGGTTGCAATTAATTAGATCTTATTCGTTGATTTTTCTTGGATATGTTCAAGTTAAAAACTTTTTTGAAGACTAATCAAGGAGCAGAAGCAAGTATCAATACACAGGTTGCGTCGTATCGATTATTGTAGTTTGCCCCAGACTTCTCTAATTCACATGAGGTGGTTTAACATGACATCAGAGTCTGAAAAATACTGGGTTCAAGTCTTAATGCCTGTCTAGGAGCCATGTATAGAGAATTTTAATCCAAAATGTAGCCGTTATTACCAAAAATGCCCTTTGTACTAATGTGTAGGGTGGGGTGGTGTTTTTATACAGGGGTATTTAAGTAATATCACAGATATAGATTGGAGAAATGCAGTCAATTATGTTAGGCCATCCGATGAAAATTACTGTAAAACGGCTATATTTTGGATTAAAATTTGGTAAAAATGGCTCCCAGACAGGCGCTTATTGTAGTTCATTATTCAAATTCTATGACTAACCTTCACCAAAACTAATATGCTAAAAATTTTTATTACCATTTTGCTCCTTTAGCAAGATTGAAATTGTTAAACAATCTAAGGCATGACTGATGGGGAATGGAGACATATGATAGTTCACAACACACCACTTTTGATTAATTATAAAGTGCTAGCTGGGCTAATCATGCCATTGAATAATCTTGTCTCTTTTGATATAATGCAGCCACATGTGTCAGTGTAAGCATTCTTCAAAGTAATAAAGTAAAATTCTGGTTAGATATACTGGTGTTAAAATAAACCAGAACATCAAAACACACAGTCCGGCATAACAGTCGAGCCGTGCTAGGCTCTGCCATAGAGCCCTGCTGACCGAGTCTGCCAGCTTAAGCGGGTTGCTATTTAAGAAAGAGAAAAAAGAAACAGAAATAAAATTTGATTTGAAAAAAAAAGAGTAAAAGGTGGAACTGACCAAATTATGTCAAGCCAGATAAATTTAATTTCGCTACCAGTGACACCTCAAGTTGGGTGTTTGTTAAAGTGATGGCCATTATAATAATTAATAATAATGACTTAAGTTTCAGGAGTCCATACCTGTAATCACAACATTGGTAAGGGAATCTCCATGGATGAGGCTAATATGTCTCCCTCCTAACCTTTCTCTCCCTCTTCCATAAGAAGGCAATGGCTGGATGATGGGCCATTCCTCAGGGTCCTAACATCAATATGTATTGAATTATAAATCGCCATTAAAATTTATGTAACTAACTTCAAATTTTATTGAAATATAGTTTAATATTCTATTTATTTTCTTCCAAGCAAAAGAAACAAAGTTTGGGATAAATTTCATTCACGGTAATTATACTTTTCTAATATCAATTGTACTTATTTTACATCAAGAACTAACAGTTACGTGTGATGAATCAAATTAGAGTGTATTATCTGATTAAAATCAAATTCATCAATTTCTATAGGTGGAATTGGACTTTCTTGAATGAAATTAAGGTAAAATTACCGAGGGAATAAAATTGAAGTACAGGTACTAAAGTAAAAGTTTAGTATGACACGATATTAGTCACCTGAGATCCCAAGATAACAGCACCGTCTTCAAGAAACAGAGTGAAATTACTGGTAAGATTGAAGCTTCCTGTTAGCCAGCTTCCTTTTGGAACATTCAACTGGGCCCCACCTTTCTGCCGGAAGCTCTCCATGTACTCCATGGCCCTTCGAAACGCCGCAGTATTAGAAGTTTTCCCATCGCCCACGCCACCGAACTGAATGATTGATTTCATCATCTTTCTCGGCTGGACCTCCATGAAAAACCCGGAGCAAGTCTTGGGTCCACCCGGACCCGTGAAACCAGCCCGTCCGGTTACCGACTCGATTGGAAACAGGGTATTCTTCGTGATCTGAAGGCCGAAAATCGTTACCACTGTGACGATAAGCAACAGAAAAACCCATGACGGCCTTGTAAATCTCGCCTTGATGATGTTAAATAATGGGTATTCACCTTCCATCATCTACAATCTGTTTAAACATGCATCTATGTACACACACATGCATGAAAACTCTGTATTAATTTTTCCACAAACAGATGCGTATATAAATAAAATTGACGAGTTTTCCCAATCCTGGATGGGATGTAAATAAAACAAGGTATTTTCTTTATCTCAAGAAATCATTGCGGGGGTCTGATTTGATGAAACAGTGGGAATACACACTGAGATTGAAGATTTTAAATATGGAAGGACGGTAAAGAGTTTGATTGAACGGGTCCTGGTGGGCCTTTCTCCAAGAAAATTCAAGGAAGGCGTGATCTTTGTATGTCCGGTGCCACACTGCCACGCGTGTTCCTCGTAAGTCCGACTAAAATTTAAGTCAAAATTAACGATAATTTTAAATACTTATTCATGTGATTCATAACTTTTCAATCACATGTTTCATCAATTTTATCGAAATTTATTAAAAAATTTAATTTTAATCTACACCAAACATGGCTTAATTTAAGAGTTGAATTATTAATTTATTAACAAAAATAAAGAAAAGATAAAACTTGTCTTTTGCAAAGAGACGTGTGTGAAGTAAAAACTTGAACAATGTTCTATTCCCCAATTTTCCTTCATTTTAACAATTACTTTTTTTTCCCCCTCATCTTTTGGGTCTCTTTTTGGTGGGTATAGAATTAGATACTCTCCCACCCAAACTATGGTTCCAGTACATGCATGCCCAAATTGAATTTTCTTGAATTTTAAATTTAAAAAAAGGTCAACTTTTGACAGAAATATTTTGCAAGTTTCTTTTGAATTTGTTGAGTTCTAAGAGTTTTTTCATTTGGGTTTGTCAGAATTTGATGAAGAATCATTGTAGTGAACAACTTCAAATTTTCATCAACATAATTAATAATAATAATAATTAACTGAATTTTAAGCTTGATATTTTCGCTATCGAAGAGCAAGCATCATCTGCTTAAAGAGATAGGATAAGAAAGCGAAACCCTATGTGTGAAAGCACCCAATAAATTCAAAGATGTCTATTCATCAACCAACATTAATTTTGGATATGTATAGCTTCATCATGTAAAGAATTGTTTGATGCAAGTTTTGTGGTGGTGGTTTGGTACGTGACACTACGTGGTGAAATGGATTGAGTTGGACTGGACTGGAGTGAAGATGAAAATTTTAAATTATATATATATTTTTAAAAAAATTAGGAGAAAAAAGTCATTTGACCAAATTGCCTCTTGAAATGAAAGAACGAATTGTCCGTACAAAATTAATGGCTCTTTTGAATGGGTTCCATCTAAAAGGACCATTTGCGAGCAAAAGTGAAATGATTTGGGAATATTTGTGTGACATCTAAAAGGTTTAGATCAAAAGTACAATTTGAACAACAATTCAGGACCATTTCTAGAAAATTAATTAATAAACTAGAAAGGTAAAAATCTGCATTAAATAAAAAGGAGCAAAATATATTAATGAGAATAAAAAGTTTTTCTTCCCTTTCAGTGAGATTCACGGCGTGGAGGTGGAGCGGTGCACGAGAATTCAAGTGACAATACGGACAAAACGGTGCTTTTTCTCGTGAACGCGGCACATTGCACATGAGCGCATATACTATTCTATTTCTACCCCATTTCTCTCTTCATTTTCTTTTATTTTTTTCTTTCCTCTCTTTGTGGCTCTTAGGGCCTGCTTCGTTTTGTCAAATTTTACTCTATATAAAATAATATTTTTCAAATCTACCTTTACAATGAATGAAGATTGAATAATTATTTACCAAACAATTATTTTAATTATTTCTAATTTTACCCTCTCTAAAATAAATATTTTCAAATTTTCTTCCAATTTTTACCACTTCTAAAATAATTATTCAACACGTGTGATTCAGAATTGCTGAATAATAAGCACTTGTGAATTGGTTGAATTATTCTAAAAATTGCAACTATATATCGTTGAAAATAAAATCACTCATAAATGCTCAAAATCGTGGTTTAACTGTTATCCCAAGACTCATACCATGAAGATCTGGTACGGTTTCAAATTTAATGAAAATCACTTCTAGTTCAAGAATAAAAGCAATCGATCCAATGAAATGTATAGTTAAAAATAAAGTTTGACCAACTTAAAATTTGCAAAAAAAAATTACCAAAAGGAGAGCTAGTAAATTTTACAAGTATTTTTCAATTATTTATGAAATTTAAATTGTCTCATTAGAAATGACAGATTCAATTTCTGCACTATATGGATCTAAATATTTTAATTCTTAAAGGATCGAGGAATCCGAAGTATAAAGGTATATCTTTATCCTCTATCGAATCTTATGATACTTATTACTATGTACTAACGACTATATTACATCTTTCGATGATAATCAAATTCACAAACAATTCAACTAGTGACTAATTAATTGAAAAGCAAACTAAACAATTCACAAACAATTTAAGTAATTGTCAATTAATTGAAAAGCAAACTAAACCATAATAAATATTCACGCATGCAAATACTAAAAATTTCAAAATAATGGTTCATCTATATCTTTAGAAATGTAAAAATCTAGCCTAGCATAATATTGAAATTAAATATATATAAAAGTGGAACGATATCACCGAAAATTGAGCAAATGTGAACAAATCAGGGATTAATTCTGCCCCAGTTTTCCGCCTCTGTTTCTGTGTGTATACGTGTGCCCATCTTTTTTTTTTTTTTTTCCTGCTTCAATTTCCTGTGTGTCTTTATGTAACCAAGGCAACCACCAATTTCTGTGTAAACAAATTAATTCCACAGCCAATTTTCAGTTTCTGGCTTTTGATTTTGGTTTTTCTCCTCACTGCACGTGCATATATATAATATAAAATCAGCAGAGCAGCCCAGTTTTTTTTTTGTCTTTTTCTCCAAAGTTGCCGATTTTCTTTTCCTTTCTGTAGTGTGTGTTCCTCCCCCACCCCCTTTGGCTGCGTGCGTATATAAAATATATATCAACCTAAACCACCAAATTTTTAGGTCTAATTTTAAATTCAAGTTGAGGTCCAATTAAATTCAATGCTCAATTAAATTAATGCTTGCTTCCAAGTCCTCCATTCTTTTATACAATACAAGTTAGTTCCTGTACTTTAAATTTTTGCTATTTTTCGTCATCTTTTACTTCATTTCTTCACTTTCTTTTCCATTTAAAGAGTTTTACCTATTAAACATAAAATATAATAATTTAAAATATATTTCGTCAAAAAAACTATCAAATATCATTATTTTAGGTCTCGAATAAGTGTAATAATTACGCTTATCAGAGGTGTAATTAGATTGAGCCCAACAAGATTTTGTTTTTATATCTGTGTAGAGAAGTTTAAGGAATAGTGTCCAATTGGTAGAGTTTTTACTTGTGCTTATAAAAAAATATTCACGAAAAAGTTAACTTAAGCCAACTTTCTCTAAAAGTTTTCATAATGAAGACAAAATATTTTCAAAAAATTATCGAAACATATTCAAAAGCAACTTGCTAATCTTAAAAGCAACTTTCAACTTTTCAAAATTCCTATCAAACGGGCCTTGGGCCAATTTTTTGTAAAATTTCTTCTAGTCAGATAAAATACTTTAAAAATTATTCATATATGTTAAAAATAAAAACAATTTCTTAATTTCATAAGCAGATTTTGACTTTTCAAAAATTCTGTCAAACATACCTTAACTACGATGAGTTATGACCTAAAACACTCCCGAGTTTATTTTAGGCTTGGGTAAAATGGTCAAATCACATTGCACTTAATTTCTAAGACTAGCAAATAAGGTCTTTTAAACCTAGAAGTTAAAACTTCATTTATGGTTCTCTCAACTATTAACTATTGAAAAAATGCTTCTTCAACAAATTTAACCCTTGTTTGAGCCCATTTTTTCAAAAAAAAAAAAAGAAGGCATATCTAAATAGCATTTTAAATTCATTTTAACCACACAATCTTCAATAAATAATACTTAAAAATGTATCTTTTTGACAAAATGGAGCCCAAACAAGTCCTTAAGTAGTTGTAAGGTACGGCATGCTAATTAAAGACATACATTAAAATAACTAGAAGAAAAAATTATGCATTACCAGTACTGACTTGTCATATTTAGTCAAAATCATTTGTTTCAATGATCACTGAAAAATGCCATAAGTGCCTACATTTTATAGCATCATTACAAAAATTTTGAACTACACATGATCTTAGAGATTTCAAGCATCATCAAGTACATTGTGTNAATCTTCAATAAATAATACTTAAAAATGTATCTTTTTGACAAAATGGAGCCCAAACAAGTCCTTAAGTAGTTGTAAGGTACGGCATGCTAATTAAAGACATACATTAAAATAACTAGAAGAAAAAATTATGCATTACCAGTACTGACTTGTCATATTTAGTCAAAATCATTTGTTTCAATGATCACTGAAAAATGCCATAAGTGCCTACATTTTATAGCATCATTACAAAAAATTTGAACTACACATGATCTTAGAGATTTCAAGCATCATCAAGTACATTGTGTTGCATACAGAATCTCAACTGGCAAAAACTTGATCAAAAGCCCAAACTGCATTCTTCTTGTTCCTGAAGTTCTCTTTCAGCAATGCAAACTTTTTCTTACACTGATTAGCAGTTTTCCCAGAATTACAGCTGCAATTCTTTCCCATTGTTGGTTAGTTTCCTTTGGGAAGGTTTTAAGAGCTTGGAACAAAGCTTTTTCCTGTACGTCAGACCATATATCTTTGTTAGAATTTGAAGGCGTCACCTTTTCAGTATTATTATTGTCTGGGTTTTGGTAGTTCTCAGTCTGGCTGGATCACTCCTGCAAATAATCAGATTTAGCAGTATTCTTCATTGGCACAGTGCTATTCCTGAACTTCTCTTTCATCAATGCAAACTTCTGCTTACATTGGCTTACAGTTTTCCCAGGAACTGCAGCTGCAACTTGTTCCCATCGCTAATTAATTTCCTCGGGGAAAGTCTTCAGAGCTTGAACTAAAGCTCTTTCCCTTATGTCAGACCATGTATCAAGATCTGAACTTATAGTAACCACATCAGCAGCACTAGAGTCTGTTGGAATTAATTGATTATTAGATTGGGTTAAATCATTAAAT
>CAIGRB010167499.1:0-20851 GCA_903798255.1 Fraxinus quadrangulata
TATACTCCACCTTCCCAAAAGACATACAACACACTGCTAATGCATCCCAACCCACTATGCGTGCAAATAATTACACCAAGTAAAAAGATTACTCCAACTCATGTCAATGCACATATCAAACACATTGAAATGCAACATATAATCTTACAATGGAATTGAGCAATCACACACATGCATAAAGAATTACACACAGATGCAAATGCAGTTACTAGGTTTTCACTCAATAAACCTTATTGGGGTCATCACTCGACCCAAAGACCACATTCGCCACGTCTCTCACCACATCTTTCCTTTTATTATCATTCTTAGGATAGCCTATTTCACCATGTCTAAATTTACTGCAGTTAATATATATCTTATTTTTCGCACTTGTCTTAGACCACATTTGCCATCAAATGTTTTATGAAATTTTTTTTCGTTTTGCCAAATAAAAAAAGCACACATTTTTCATTAAAACAGCACAACTCAAAACGTGTTTTCATTTTACCAAAAAATGCATAAAACATAAAATGCAACCAACGAAGACCACAAGCAAAGTACATACACAATTCACACAGAATTGTTAAATAAACTTTCCTAAGGTCACATGCAATTCTAATAATGAAAATAATTGACAACAAAGTCACGAAGAATTTAAGGCAAATAATTAAAAAGTAAATCTTAAATCTAGCAACAGGCAACGGTTACCCTTTCACGGTAACCTCAATTCTGATGTCACCCCACACGGCGACTTCTAATGCGAAAAGTAAATTATTATCATTTTCAATAACCATATCTACAATATTAAAAGGAAAGAACACGATAGCAAGCGGACCACGTCTGAAGGTCCGTAAATTTCGAGAGATGCGAATTCATCACTTTACTTTAGGACCATAACTATTCGTCCTAAAGTCTCCAACAATCGCAGGAATTAACCAAACACTATCAAATCTCAAACACGCGAAGAACATAATCCCCCAGACTTTGCTGTATAACCTGAAACAGAAAACTAACAACACCTATGTATCAAGAAAAATATCAGGAACAAACTACATGAAGATGTCTTCGTAAAAAAACATCGCACGTGCCCTCACGCGCCACCATCGTCTCTGCGCGTGGGCTTCACGTGCGGGTGACACATGTCACCGTCGACACCACACTCGAACTTCTAGGATCTCCTCTATCTGCATGTCATGCCGTGGTCGCCGTTTCTCCAAACGGTAACCAGTTTCGCCAGAAAATGCCAAAATAGTTCCGGCAGAAATTGAAAAACTGGACAGATTTTCTGCTTCGACTTCTGCTACAATTCTGGGCTATTTTTGGTTGGTTCTTCACTTCAAAAATCATAGATTTCTCAACAACACAAGCTCTGATACCATTTGTCGTGGAAATCTTTGAGAAATGTTGATTCGAGCTCAGTTTAATCAACCAAACGAACACCAACCGAGGAGACTCCGACCCACAACTTTCACTTGGTTGCCACAAGCTTTTATGCCCACAAAGGAGATCATATGTTGATGGAGATATGCAACCCACATAGGGAGAAAGGAGAAGAAAAAACAATGGTTGAATCTCACTAAGAAACCCACCTCTGTGGCTACCTCTCTCAACCCTTTCTTATGCACACACCACACATTATTTATATATATAGCACTAATTACATCACTGAAATTGGGCCAAAACTTATCACTAAATGGGCTAACTAATATCACCATCCAACTCAATAACTTAATTAAGTTACTTCCAATGGCCCCAAGTTGTTTTCGAGTCTAGCCTTCCAAAAGGTGTCTATATAAACTTATCCAACATCGGGTTAACATCATAGTCCGGATTTATTGGGTATTAAAAAACCCAACAGGCACGAAACACATTTAAGAAAAAATAGTTGGCCAATGTAAATGCTCATTTATATAAATGGAAGTGAAAATATGTTCCATGTTTAATTAATAGTTCAATGAACAATCCAAAATATTTTTCAAAATATAGTGAGTCGTTGAAGACCTTTTTCAAAGTATAATGAGTAATCCAAAACGTTTTCTAAAGTATGGTGAGCAATGTAAGATGCTCTTTTACGTGGTAACGGTTACATGGTGGCACCTGGACATTTCGCCAGCCACGTCACTACTTTCGTTAGAGGTTATAAACAAAAGTTAAGTCAGTGAACAATGTCCAACATTTTTATAAGTTTAGTGGCCAAATTTTGAAATTTTAACTTCAATGAGCAGTCGAAGATATAGACATAAGTTTAGTGATTATTGAGACAATTAACTCGTAATTGTCATTCACTAAATTGATCCTACATTATATTTAAATATTTGCTACAAACCTCAAGGAGATTAAACATAAATAGGTAAGCAACTATTCAAATCCTATCTACAATAAATTTTCTATTAACGATAATTTGTCTGGTTAATAATTTTGTGTATTTAAATTTTTATATAAAAAATAAGCACTTATATCAAGAGTCTGTTTGAACCCCATTTTTTGGTGTAGAATACATTTTGGATTAGTAGATTGATGAAGAATGTGAGGTTAAAAATAAAGAAATTTTTTGGATTGTATGTAATATTATTTTATTGAAAATTGTGTGGTTGAAAAGAAGGAAAAAAAATTATTTCGAAAAAAAAGGAGATCAAACAAAGGCTAAATGAGAACCACAAAGAATGTGCACAAAAAAGTTGGACGCTATGGATTAATTTAAAGGATTTCCTTTGGAATTATACAGTGTTTATGACGAGAATGGTTCCTTGTATGAAGTAAAGTTCCTCATATTTTCATTTTCGAATTTAATTAACTCCTTTAGAAATTAGATATAGTCAATTACCAAAATAAGAAGACGACTTTCAATATATTGGTCATTAAGAATACCATTTAAAATCAATGGGAGATCAATTGTATTCATAAATAGAATCAATTAATTGGGCAACTAGCGTATAAAATCAGCCCGAGCATGCCTGCTGGCTTATATTTACCAAGGTATAAAACCGGCCAGGGCAGGCCCGCGTGGCTTATACCAACTTGTATAGTTCGTAATTGACACTTTTTATTAGTGTTCAAAATGGCTCACATGCTTGGCGAAAATGCCATGCCTAGGGCCTGGGCCCAGGGCCGACCCAGTTCATAGGGCTTCAAAATTGTGGCTTGGGCCTCCAAATTCTGAAGGGTTCCTAATAAGTGCATTTTTGTGCACTTTCGAGTCATATTACTAAGATTTTGTGTCGTTTTAGTATTATATTTTACTTAACTTAATTTTATCTTATTTCAGTTTTGGATACTTTCTAAGCAATTGGAAAAGAAAGAAGGATCGATTGGCCAAGGGATGGAACTTTGGGGACCAATATGCATTTGAGTAAAAGTTGAAATACTAAAATTAAAATAATTTAATATGAAGGATCAAGATGGAAGAAAGAATGAAGAAAATGGTTGCAAGGAAAATTCACAAAATTTTTATAACTAGGCAGTAGCCCAATTATACCCCCCAACCGTAAACTTAAATAACAGGGACAATTACCCTAAACTTAAATAACATGGGCTATTTGTTATGCCTGGGTAGCTGCCCTTATTTGATACTGGGCACCCGCCCAAGCTAAATTGGGGAAAAAATTTACGTCTTAATTTGATTTCAACTCTGATGGAAACAAATTTTGGGACGTCTTTTAAAGACCTAGGGCCGTTTAGAAGTGGTTATCACATATTATAACACATTTTAAGAGATTTTGGGAGTATAGAAGAAGACAAGAAATACAAAAATCGATTTCAAGGCGTGAAAATTCAATTAAATCTTTATTTGGGTAATATCATTTCTTCAAATTTTCTTTTGTTTTCTTCTTCATAACATGTTAGGCTAGTTTTCTTTGTGTTAAGAGAATGACGAACCATATAATATGAGTTTTAATATTTAGTTTTATATATTTGACATTAAAAACATGTTTTTGAATATTGAATGATTTATATAAATTTCTTTTCTCTACAATTATTGTGCACAGTAGTTGTGTGAATTTGGTTGCTTATTTTATAAATTTGAAAGAATAAAATAGGTTTCATATGTATAAAATGTCATATGATCCGATAGATGATAGAAATATATTGTTATACTCTATGCGATTTTTTAAGTATTCATAAAAATTCATGCACTCTTATATGTTCGTATCTGTAATAGAAATATAATCGGGGTCATATATGAGAGTAGATTTAACATTACTCGAGAGAGATTGTTGAATAAATAGGAACATTGATTCATCAAAATTCAATCGTGTTGTCAACATGTAAAATTAGGGTTAAAACTGATTATTACATGGAAATTCGAGATCTTAGTGCGTTTGTCATCTATAAAATACATCAATTTGCATTTTGTTTAATTAATTTACTCATAATTAATAGATTATTGCAGTATAATTTTGTCACAAACAAACACATCACATTATTTTTATTTCGGTTAAGGTCACAATAATTAAAATTGAACTAATCAATCTCCGTAGAACGATACTTGAACTCAAAATCCACTTTATTATTTTTTAATGAACCATACACTTGCGATGATTTTAATTTGAAAAATATTTTCGTAAACGTGTTTTCGGCGCCATTGACGAGGATTGAGTTTCAGTTTGAATTTAATTACCTTGGCACTAATTTGGACTTCTATATTTATTGTTGTATTATTATTTTCGTTCCATTTTAGTTTTCTTTCTTTCTCTTTTTAGGATATATAGAAGAACAAAAATAATCGAATAAAAAGTGACTATTGATTTCAACAACATACTTATATGCGACTTTATCATAAGGCAACAACAATTGACAGCTCAAGAAAAATTGATGAGGGAGATATACTTGTGGAAGATTTCATTATAGGACAACGACTACAAGATATAAAGCAGAATGTGAACTTAATGAAATTGTCATGGGTGACTTACCTGTTGCATTATTTCTTCTTGCCACAATTTGATGTGGGTGATTTGCCTATAGAATTATTTCGTCCACCGATTATTAATGGATATCAATTAAGGAAATCACGTCAACCAGATTTCTTACAAATATAAGAAGAGGAGAAGACTATCTATAAAGATATCATTATTTTTTTGCCAAAAGTTTTGACCACTAACGTTGAACTCGAGAAAACTTCAATTAAAGAAGATGATCATGAAAAGATCGAGAAATTATCATAATGTGTGAAAGATAACTTGCATTCAAAGAAGATAAAATACTCAACTTCATCGTTTGCTCAAAAATTGAATTTATAATTAAACCTTATGGGGAGATTGAGATGTATATTGGTAAGTTCAAAACGCGTCATGAGGAGAAATCATACTATTTGGAGCAGGGAAATATTAAAATCTGGAAGAAAATTATAATATGGAATAAAGTCAAATTGAGCAAGTTAAGCAGGACCTCCAAAGCCATATTCAAAGTGTCATGATACACTTGTACAAACTTTGAGCTTGAGACTATAAATCGTAGTTTTAGGGATTGCATTAATTCTTGAATTACAAGTAGTTTTAGGGATTGCATTAATTTAGAAATTCATGCATATAACCGGGTTTTAACACATTTCAGGTAGTACTTTAAGACTTGCATTAATAACTTAGGTATGTTTACTTATTAAGTTTATTTTATTTAGGCTCATCGTTAACATCCTAGTATTACGTTAAGCTCACATTGATGTGATATGCATTTTTAAGGTTGTATCTAGGTTTCAATGTTCGCAACATTAGAAGATTAGAATTCTTCTTGGTTTGAATACATTACAAATATTTAAACACTATTTGCTATCATTCACATTTATTATGAATTCTTGAAATGAAAAGTTGAAGTCTAGCAACAAAGAAAAGTGGTGATTGTCATGACATCTATCAATCAGATTAGCCTGATCATTCTACCTATCCACATCTACTCTTGGGGAGTTTCTGATCTTTTATTCCTTTACTTTATTTATAATTGTTTTTACATTGGGGACAATGTATTCTTTTTGTTTGGGGGTAAGTATTTAGAGAATTAGAATCTTTGTTGCTTACTTTTCAACTGCTTACCGGGTTTGTATAACTAATTTAATCTGAAAAATATTGAAAAAAAAAACCAAAAATAGTGTCTAGTATAATATTGAAAAACTTGCCGCGTATGATGATATTTATTTGAATTGAGTACAACTTTAGTTAGAATGAGACAACATCGTATCTTATGCCTTTACTTAAGTGCTTATCGATGTTAGACTTATTTACTTGAGCACATAGCCATGATTGACTTATCACTTATGTTAGAGCATGACCTGATTATGTGGATTTAATTGTCGTTATGTTGACCAAAATTTGAATAAAATCTCCAAATCCTTTATATAGAAATCAAATTGTTAAAAAACAATTTGGGGGTGGGAATGTTAGAGCTTGTGTTCATGGAAATTTGATGGTTTAGAGTTCTTAATTTGGTTGAAGGAGTTTGAGTTAAGGAATTTAGAGCGGGCACGGACCAATGTTAAAAGTGAGATGTGCCCGATAAAAACTTCAAGATTTGAACTCTAGAAACTGATGGTGTGACTTTGAGAAATATTTACCATTTTCCTTCTAGAGATATAAGTATCTAATTATGATCACTGTGTGAAAAAATGTAATTTAAAGATTATTAGGAACTCACATGTGCAAAAAATACCCCGAGATTGGAGAGAAGAGAATAATGAGTGATTTTACACGAGAGGTGTGAAGAAAAACTGATCACACAAGGATTGAGATTATAATTAAATCAACACACTTAATTGGTTGTGCTCTAGTATGGGTGTGAGTTCAATATTGGCCAATCACACACAAACTAAGTCGAGCATCGGATAAGTAAAAATTTAGTTTTGATGTTATTTGAATTTTTTTAAAGTATTGTTTAAATTTAAACCTGAGGTACATGGTAAACCATTTAACGTTGAATTTGTTATTAGAGATTTGTTTAGGTTAGTGATATGGTTTATTTCCTAAGTTTTGTTATGTTATGTTTAGTTCGAGGACGGACAAAGGTTTTAGTTTGGAGGTATTTAATAAGTGTATTTTTGTGCACTTATTCGGGTCATATTACTAAACTTTTTGTGTTGTTTTAGTATTAAATTTTACTTAATTTAGGTTAATTTTATCTTATTTCAACTTTGGATCCCTTCTAAGCAATTGGAAAACAAAGAAGAATCAATTGACCAATGGATGAAAGTCTGGGGACTAATATGCATTTGAGTAAAATTAGAAATACTAAAATTGAAGTAATTTGATATGAAAGACAAAGATGGAAGAAAAAAAATGAAGAGAATGGTTGCAAGGAAAATTCAGGAAATTTTTATAATTTTTATAGCCGCCCAGTTATATTGCCCAACCCTAAACTTAAATAATAGGGGCTATTTGTTATGTCTGGGCGGCCACCCCATTTTATACATTCGACATAATAACAATAGATTCGATATATATAAATTGTCATATGATCTGATAGGGAATATAAATATACCACTATACTGTATGTGAATCTTTAAGTGTTCATGAAAATTCATGCACTCTTAGTTAAATCAATATGAACATTGATTCGTCAAAATTCAATCGTGTTGTCAATGTGTAAAACAAGGGTTAAACTAATTATTACATGAAAATTTGGAATACTAGTGCATTTGTCATCTATTAAATACATCAATTTGCATTTAGTTTAGTTAATTTACTCATAGTTGCATAAGTAGATTATTGTAGTATAATTTTGTCACAAACAAACAAACACATCACATTATTCTTGTTTCGGTTTGCGATAATTAAAATTGAACTAATTAATTTCCGTGGGACGATACTTGGACTCAAAATTCACTTTATTACTTTTTAACGAACCGTACACTTATGATGATTTTAAGTCAAAATATATTCTGTGAAACCAACCAAAAAGGGTTGAATTTGGGGAATTTGAATACCAAGGAAGTGGTTTGTGAGGCACAACTTGTCATTCAGTTCCAGGATAAGCTCGACAATGTGTGTGAAGGGAACACCCAGCAATAAAGAGACAAATGCCAAAATAGGTTAGATCCAATTGATTTTGCATTTGCCATCAATTCTAAAACTACTGTGCTGTCTACTATACTTGCTGGCATTCTAAGTTATCAAATATAATAGAAGCATTTAAGGAGTTTTGTTGTAGTGACACAATAAATTATAATGTGTGGATGTGAAAATTTTGCAAAGTCTATTCTCGATGAGCTTACTGAATTGTTTTCGATAAACAAGATTTATCCTTTATACGTGCTAGTGGAATACATAGAAGTGGGGTGTCCTGTGTTCTGATTTTACTTTAAGAATTCAATATATTCATAACTAGATGTTCTTCTAGATTTTGATGTTTGATTACTTTTGTATCAATTGTTAATTGTGATTTTTGTTGAATTGTTATAAATGTTAAGTTGTGGAAGTTAATTATTTTCGTTCTGGGCAGTCGGTACGCGGATTGACCTCCATGGTGAGGTCGCTGTGGGGTTGGAAGGGTGTAGGTATGGCTGATGTACACTTCATTTAGTTTGGAAATTTGGCTATTGTTTAGTTTAACTCATGGAATTATTGAGTTGCAAATTTTGTATGATTATATAGGTACTTGACTAGGTTTATCAAATTGCAAGTTTCTCATTTGTAATGTATACTTGATTCAAACTGGAAATCTGGCTAGTTTCTCGTTTATGGAGTTATTCAATTGCAAATTTTGTATGATAAACATTAATATTAAATCCATCCTCTGTTGCCTTCTCAATAGTTTCTTTTTCCTTCTCATCATCAATGTGACTACGCCTCCTACCCTATATGACACAACAATTTTTCATGTAATGATCTCCTACACTGTTCTTCCCATCCAAAAGCCACTGCCCTTGCCCCTCTACCTCCTCGTCCTTGCATTTCCCAGCATCTATCATCTCTATATTCTTCATTTCTTCTTCCTTTTTTCCAACATTTGTCCTAGCGTCAGCTCCAAAATTGTGGCTCGGGACCTAGGGCCTCAAAATAATTAGTCGCTTAGTACCTCAAGATTTTCAGGGCCAGCCCTACCTAGACAATAAATAAGTGATCAACGACAACGTTGATTGCTTACATACATATATACATACATGTCTTTTTATAATTTTTAAAAGGTTGATTTTTTAACAGACGACACGGATGACAAATTAGATGAAGAAGGGGATATTGAATTTGAGTATGATAAAGAGTGAGGTAACCTCATATGATATCTACGTTATATAATTATGATTTCGAAACTGATCTTTTTGTTAAAAACTTTGAAAAATCAATAAAGTTCCCATAAATCTATTTTAGATGATTGGTAAGTATTATTTTTATTATTAAACGATTCTTAGATTGACTAAAAATTTAAAATAATATTAAAATAAGAAAATGTTTTTTTACGCTTAGACCTTGTCTTGGCTCGCCTTACCCGAATCTTGACCTCCATGCATTGTCACACATTATCTTTTTAGAATATGGTTTTTATCAAAAATTCTATTAGCGTGCTTCAAAATGACGTACAAATATTTAATCACAATTTTGTCTACATTGTTTTTTGCTTACTTAAAAATTGAGTGAAAAAACAAGGTTTCTTTACTCTCTTTTAGTTAAATTTTTGACAGAATCATCAACAAAATAAGATGTTTTAATTAATGGAAGGTTGATAATAAAAATGCGATGAAAATGTTGGGGACAAAAATGTATGAGTAAAGGTGCTGTACCATTCATGCAATTAAATTGTGGATAACTTTAAAAAAATAAAATGGTTTGTCAATATATTTGGCCCTACTCATTTGATGCTCATTTAATGAAACATTTATATCGACAATGTTGTCCTATTATTTTCAAATTATCAAGTATATGCAAATTATATAAAAAATAGTAATGTCAGACTTATGGATGAAAATAATTTATTTCTATGTAATTGAACGGCAAAATATAAGAAAAAATACACACAATTCACCATGAAATTGTTCAATGACTTCTCCACTATAATTTTTATTTTTTAGAAAAATCATTTTCACATAGATAAATGATTACATACTTTTATCATAGTTTAAAAAAAAAATTTCTTGATAAAACTGTTGAAGTAAGTGATTGTCGAATTTCTTAATAAATTATGAATTGTTTTTGGTAATATCGATAGAAAATCGCTTAGTAAAAGTTAATGTATTAGAAACTTTAAACAATGTGAAAAATTTAAATACGGGGTAAATTGAACTAATTATTCCCAACCTTCGAGCAAAGTTGCATACCTATCACTAACCTTTTTGTTCAATTTTTGTATGTAACCTATGAAAAAATTAAAACTTTTCGTCCGTACAAACAATTTTCATCCAAAAGTCACCTCAAATAACTTGATTTACGATAAAAATATAGTTGAAAACTAATGTATAAATATGCTATAAATTCTTTACTTGGTTCAGAGGCCAAAAGTGTCAATTAATAGTGGAATACAGTAATGTTACACCGAATGACGGCATATGAAATTGTAGGATCATAATAAATTGTCTCAAAAGTAACATAGCCACGTGCTAAACGGAATTTTCCAGTACCACCCACAACTGCCACTTCTCTTACCTCGTCAAATTGAGCACTACGTCCTTGTAGTTCAAGAGTACTGCCTTTGTACTCTTTATTAGTGAAGACAATTGATACTAAGACATGAGTATTAGACCCATTCAAAGCCGAAGTCACATACATACCTTGGGCTCGTCCAACCTCGACCGAACTCGCATCAAATCCTTCAGTTATTGGATCATCCGTGACGAAAATGGCTCCAAATTTGGTGAAATTAAGGGTCCCATTGGGCTGAGGAATGACCTGTATTACAGTGGCATTTGGTCCACTGGTGAAATCTTGAAAATATAAAGACATTTTGGTTTTTTGGGGCTGATCAAATTCTCCATCGGAAGTAAATATGAAAATGGCAAGAAATAGAAGAAAGGATAATTTGATTGAGTTTGATGCCATTTTTCGATAAATTAAGAGTCTAAAAGAAGGGAAATGATGTCCTGAGCCTGAAGTTGGGGCGTTCCCATTATATATAGTGGTGGACCGGGGGGTGGGGGTGGTTGTAGGTAAAAGTCAAGGATTATGTTCTATTGAATTTTTTTTTTTAAGAAGACTATTTTGTCTTTATTTTTATTTTAATAAAAAAATAAAAAATAAAGTAAGACCAATAGAAAATAGAAAAGAAAAATGAAACATTTCATCTCCCCGACTTACCTAACCCCAACCTCAGTTGCCAGCTCCCCACTCTTTGAATTATACTCACCGCTGGTCATATTATTAGCTTCATAACTATTTTTTCACTTCAAAACGTATTCTCAAAATACCCATCTTTATAAGAAGATGGGATTTTGAATGGAAAAAAGATGGAAAGGAAATGATGAATTTTAAAAATCGTGGAGATTCGAACATTGGCGAGAGGCAAAAGTGATGGTGAGGGGGTGGAGTGGGGTGGGGTGCTTAGTATTTGTTTGTTCAATAAAAAAATATGATCCAAATCATTTTTTCAAAATAAATTTGTAGCTAAAAATAACACTAGACCGCCAATATAGACCTCATATTATAAATGTAAGAAAGTGGGGACACCCAAGTGTCTTATCATACACTTCACGACAACTGTCATATTTGACAATCTACCAACAAAACAAATTCTTTATTTGACAATCGATTTAAAATATTTAATTATTTTTTTGAAAATATATGTAAATATTTTAGAGTCTTAGATCATTTGATTATATAATTTGTTCACCCGATACATATATTATCTGATTTAGCAAAGAGAATAAATATATTAAGCAAAATTTATATTAGAAAAAGCAATGGTATATATTTAACGAGACTGGTTGATTTGATTGTCTTGGCTTTAAGGCTATATTTAGCTATTTATTTATTCAACTATTACGCGAATTATTGCACTTAAATTTGACCATTGAAATTATTCTTAGCTAATCGATTGGTAGGAATTAACACAATTAATTAAAGAAGAAAAAAGACAATTTTTTATATTTTATTTTTTCAAATGATGTGCACATCTCTCTCTCTCTCTCTCTCTCTCTCTCTCTCATATACACACACACACACACACACACACAAACAAACAGATTGTTAAAAATTTGGGTATGATTCGAATTCTTTATTTGAAATATTAAAAAATTCTAAATAAAGTGCACGTCAGGACACACACTGTTAAGAATTTGGGTGTGACCCAAATTCCTTATTTGAAGTATTGAAATTTTTTAAATAAAGTGCAGGTCAGGAGAATTCAAATTTGAAATGCTAAGGATATTCTATATTAAGTTGGAGTTCTATTTTGGAAGTCCATTGAGAGTTGGAAATTAGAATTAGATTTGAAAAAAAGTTTGGGATGGAAAAAACAATTTAAAAAAAAATCGGGCAATTTGCGGCGCCATCTATTCCGTTCCCTTTTTCCGCATTTTCTTCTTCTGTTGCGTTTTAGACTCGAGGTTTTGGCATCCTACTTCATCAACAACTCTACCAAGAGGGTTTGGAATAGAATTATAGGATCCATTGCAATTTTCTTTGTTCTCCATTATTCTTAAGTCAATAAAATACCTTGATTCCTCTACCATATTCTTGTCTTCTTTTATTCTTTTACTTGATCAATACTTCATTATTTGTCATTTAACTTCAGTATTTCAATCCGGTAATTTGTTTAACAACAAGTGGTATCAGAACGATTATGATATCTTGTTTGTTTTACAACACACACAAAATTATACGACATCCTAAGCTACACAACCTACAAGTTTCAACACTTACACGAATTAGTACAAGGCGGGCCTTGACTTTAATTTGTTAGCTTGTTGATAGGATGGAATAAAATCACAAGTATAAGACTTTCATACATAAAGTTTAGCAAGCATGATATGTATGTATATATATTCTAATTTTAATATAATTGTATGCGGAGGACATGCAAAAATTTAAAAAATAAAAATAAAATAGAAGAAGAGGAAGTATTGTGACTCAAAACCCTTGTTTTTTATTGGACACGGACACACACGTCAAATTATCGAAAAAATAAGACAAAATCGTACATGAGGATGATGACTACTGATTTTCAGGGTAGGTGACCTGTCCCGTCGGGTGGGGAGGGGGAGAAAGGGACAAAAATAGTCGACAGGACGAAGAATGAGAATAACTTTTCCGGCTCCAATCCTCTCCGTTGCTGTCCTTATTTCTAGAAGATTGCTTATTACACCATTTAAAAGAGTCAATCTTGAACGAAAATATATGCTATTCTCCACGTCCCATAAAGATAGACTTGCTTTCCTTTTTTTTTTTTTATAGTTCATCCAAAATTGTAAGTTATTTTTCTTGTTGAGAGCATAGTTAATTTCTTAATTTTCTAATATGCACCTATTTAATATGTCTTATTATTAACAAATATGATTTATTTCTATTTAAATTATTATTTTATGTAAAGATACATTAGAAACAATGTAAATAAGATTCATATTTTTAACCATATTATTTATATTTTTGCTTAATAAAATGGAAGCAAATATAAGAAGAGGGAATAGAATATATCAAAATAACCATTGGAAATATCATCCGAATAGTAAATTACTAAAATTTAGCCTTTGTTTAATACCTATTATTTTCAAAATATATTTTTTTCTCTCTTATTTTCAACCACACATTCTTCAATAAAATAATATTACACATAAATAAAAAAGATTCTTTATTTTTTAATCACACATTTTTTATCACTTTATTATTTCAAAATGCATTCTTAAAAAAAAGGGGACTCAAATAGTAGCTACTGTTTTTTGAATGATGTCCAATGGGTCCAATTTATACAACATGAGGGATTACAAAAGAAAAGATACGCCCCAAAACTCAGTAACTTTCATGAAGTAACGTACCCCTCTATGCCGCATGCCTATCGTTGGTGCGCCGCTCCAGCACCAAAGTAGTGTCGCTGTGGTCGTAGATACTGAAAATCGAATTACTAACTTTAGATCATAATTTCTCATTCATCTAAAATTAGTTTTGAGATTCCAAATATATCACGATTATCTATTCGACAAATAGAACAAGTTAGTTCATTTATTTTCATAATTTGACTATCGAATCAAATCCGAATATTTGGTCGAAAATGACACCAAAAATCACCTTTCACATTTTTCATGGTTTTATACTTAACCAATTTTCATGTCTTCAAACCAAATTCCAACAGAGTTCAAATGAATAATTAAATTAGAAATAAAAATTACATTTACACCCTACATTCAGGGTGTATTTATAATTTGACTATCGAATAGAATATTTGATCGAAATTGACACCAAAAATCACCTTTCACATTTTTCATGGTTTTATACTTAAACCAATTTTCATCTCTTCAAACCAAATTCCAACAGAGTTCAAATGAATAATTAAATTAGAAATAAAAATTACATTTAAACCCTACATTCAGGGTGTATTTACAATTTGCATGATTGTATTTTGCAAATTTTCATTTCGCATACTGTATTTTAGCTATTAGTAGCAAGAAAATATTTGATATCCCAAGAATAATTAATCAAGAATGGGGTAAATTGGTTTTCAAAACATTTTCGACGAATTTATTCAAATTTAAACAAGTTATGAATGAATAAATCAATCAAGTAATTATGCACAAATACAAAAGCGATAAATAAAAATGAATAGATTGTGAAAACGATATAATTGTGAAGATTCAACCAAAACAATGATCTACGTCCTCTATTACCAAGTTTTCCGTCGCGAGCAAGGCATATTCACTAATTTTGATTGACTTATGACGCATTCCAAAGCATTACAAAACTTTCGGAGACTTACAAATAAGGAGCATAAATCCTTATACAATATTGAGTTTTATGGGAGTTCAATATGACCCAAAATTTGATGAGAAATGATTTTACAATTTGAAACGTCTCTCTTAATAATTGATACAAGCAAATTAAATACTAAAAGAGAAAGATGCTAACACTTCAATAAATAACAATAAATGAAAGCTCAAGTGTTATGTGAAAAACCTTTAACGATGAATATGAATAAATAATTTAATTCAATCAGTCAAATGTTTTCACAATAAATGATTTGATGGTAAATAAGATGTAAGATCCATATAATTTTGCTCAAGAATGTATCACTTTAATGCTATTAAAAAATCTTGCAATGAATGCAAAAAGTGAATTATTTATAGAGTTCAACGAGAAAAATTATCTCTGAAATCGGACAAGCAATCGAACATTTGATTTCGTGTCCGGACGTACAAAACTAACCGTTGTGTGTTGAAAATCAAAACGATAAAACAAAAAGTGACCATTACACGAATCAAACGTCCACATTTTACAAGTTTTTGTCTCTATTGGATTTGTTTGATCCGATATCAATGTTTTGAACAATATTGTAGGTTTTTAAAGAACGTTTTCAACACATATTTTCAAAATAAGTGATATTATAAAATGTGATCAAAATTTAAATATCAATTTGAAATTCTCACATTTGAAAAATATTTATGCAAGAGTTTTTAAGGAAATGACTTTTCGTACATTAAGAATATGTTGTAGAGCTTTAATTATTCATTGCTAAAGATTGAAACATTTATACCTTTACAAATGCATAGAAACGTCTAGTCTAAGATCTTTCTTTTGCGTCTGACTTTTGATTCTCTTTGTCTCAAATGATTTTGATTTGAATGCTCGACTTTCATACCTACCTTCATTGTGAGTCCGATTTGTAATGTGAAAATCTTGATAGCGATCTTTTTCAGCTTTCAATTGCTTGTTCCTTCAACCCTCGTGGCCCAAATCCTGACTTTAGTGTCTCCTGTATCTTCGAAGCTAAGAAAATAAACCTCCTAAATCTGAGACTCTTAACATTTTTATCTTATTTACAACCTGATTTTGTTTAATTACCTCCAACCTGAAGCAATGATGACTCAATGCACATTGACCGCACTACACCATCAACTGATATCTCAACCTATTCTTTTCTATTTTGAAATAGTTGTGGTGCATTATAAAAACGTGTCTTAATTATTGTGCGTTTATAAAAAAAGGGGGGGAATAATGGGGGATATATCTACCCTTTAGTGAATGGTTATTAAGATAATGTATATGTTGTAAAACCTATATAAATACGATCTGTGATAACTTGAAAATAATTATACGAGGTTTGGATATATGAATTTAGGCTAAGTTGTGATGTCACGTACAACATAGAGATCATACCTTAAGTGTACATAACCTTGCGACAATCTTGTGATGGTTGTACAATAATAAAATGTGGTCCTGGGTAACTTTATGGGAAATATATAGAAAAATCATGTGGCCAATCCTGTATCTACCTATATAATGCATTAAGATCTATCTGTCATCTCTTCACACTTTAATTCCAGCTTAGCCTCAATAGTTGGTGATACAGGGAATGAATTGAAAGACCTTTTGGCATCTTCTTCAGATGAACACTCACTCAGAACACAAGAAATGCTCTAACTTCTCCAGTTCTTCATTGTTCATATCCACGCAAGAAGGATGAAACTAGCCCTTGAACCCTTCACATTGCAACATGAGATCATTTGATTTATAAGGCATATCACATTTGTAATACACAGCAAACCAGTAGGGAGTAAACCCTCCAGTAGTAGCCTTGTACACAAATCTACAAAAGTAATTATCCTCAGACCCCTCGTTCTCGAGCTTGGAGCATTTCTTGAAAGCGTGACAATAAAACTTGCCTTCAACGGTGTGAGAACTTTGCATATCATAATGGTCTGACAAGAAGAGTTCCTTGGCACTATGGAACTGGCAGCAACCCCCAATGGACTCCTCGGGGTGGGAGTACCGTCGCATCCATACTTCAATATTGTTCAAGCCTGATGGTCTCATCAACACACAATCTCCATTCTCCATGTTTGACATTTTGTTAGAGCCTTTGATAGTGTTAGATACCGAACAAGGATTATGTATTTTCTTATATCACTTGTTGGGGATGAGACGAGGTATATGACATGATATGAAGTATTCATTACAACAAAAAGAAAACAAAAAACAAAAATTTAATTTGGCGGAGGAATTAAAAATTTTATTCAACTATAATTGAGAGAGATACAACAATTATGTTCCTCACAATAATTCTAACTTTCAATAATGACTTGACTTAACTTGTAAAGAAAAGTCTATTAAAGAGTACATATCAAACCATAATAATAACTCTAAAGATGGAAACTAGGTTATAAATATATATATAAAAAAAAAAAATGCTTGAAATAAACAGAACAAAAAAAAAAATAAAAATTCAGACGACAGTGGCGCTCGAGTGGCAATCAAGCAGTAGGCGGGTGACAGGTCCTTTATTGAAAATTTTGTTTCGTCACTCAAGCGTCCAGCTAGCGGTAAGCTAGTAGCGTCAATCTCTTTTTCCTCAATAAACCCAATTTAAATGTTTTCAAAGTCTAATATATCAAACCACGCAAACCCTAGATGAATTCGAATCACAAACTCAACAATCTTTACCTTGACACAAATTCACTGCAACGAACGAAGTTTCAAAAGTTCTCCACCTGAAGAAAAACTCTACTACAAGAAATGAGTTGAACTCTTCAACAAAAATTAAACTAACTTTTCCAAGAAACCAAAAATATTCCACCTCTTCCACAATATCCAATGAGGATAAATGAATCAAAGCATTGCTCTGTAAAATTACCTTGGGTTCAATAAAAAATCCCAAATGATTTAGAAATTACTAAATAAGGCCGAAACATACCGTGAAATAGAATAAACACTAAATGCTTTTGTAGAAAGCCCATTGCTATACTGAACACCTTTCTCCAATGGGCCATTCCCTAGAAATTTGAATACGATAGCACCGCTAGTGATGGTGCAAAACAGCATCACCCATATCTTCTAAACTCAACTAAGTTGTATTCTTCAACACGGACTCCAAACCAAATCCCAATGGTACTATACCACATTGAATATCCACCATGGTACTAAACCTTTGTTGATTATTCTTCACAAATTCTGCACAACCTTGCAAGAAGTATAATAGGGATCTTTTCTACCTATCTAATACAACCCAGACACCTTTGAAAACCTTCAAAGCTCTACTTCTACTAATGAATTCGTATCCTTTTGAATCAAGAGTAGCTAACAAGATGAGATTTTTCTTCAAATTTAGAGCATGTCGAACGTGATTAAGTGTTCTAAATGTCTCATTTAACAGTTTAAGCCTGACTCTACGAATACCAACTAGTGTGCTATTTCTCATGATCACTACACCTTTCGAAATTGTTTCATATGTTGAAAACAAATCCCGATTGTGATACATGAAAAATATAAGTTGAGTTAAGAATCTAATTTTCGTCAGGTTTGGAGTCTCCGTCAGAAATAGCCAACACATCTCCATCACTTAAATAGTCATTTCAAATTTTAATCTAAATAAAAGTCAACAACTAGTCTTAATCACACATTTTATGAGACCCATAACTTTTCAGCCATACATTTCAACAACTTTTGTTAAAATATACTAAAATTTTGATTTTAAACACCACAAAATAGGAGCTTAATAAATTGTAATAATTGTAACTTGTTAATCCAATTACAACATATATAATTGTTTTTTAAGATTGTAGTTGACACTCAATTGCAATTGGCTCCTCTTTAGTTTGGATTAAAATCAGATTTTTAATATATTTTGATAAAAAATATTTAAATGTGTGGTTGAAAATAATTTTGAGAAAAAACAAGTTCTAAAAAATGGGGATCAAACATGGGCATATATATAATATTTGAAATTGTAATTTTTCGGAACGACGTGATGTTTTAATCTTGTTATAATGTATATAATCTTGTTATGTTTTGTTGAAATTGTAACGAAATGATTTAATAAACCCCAAGGTTAACTATCATAAAACTTCCATTCCAATTATTAAAACACCACCATCAAGTTCATCCCTAGCCTTACCTTATCTCATGATGAAGCTTTTGTAAACAGTGAAATTTATTATCTTACCACATCAAGAGTGGGGAGTTTTTATCTTGTGTTGTGACAGGAGATTAAAGCTGTTGTAAACTAATGTCAATAACATTTTCTTCTAGGGCACCCTCACTAATGATGTCTACATATTCATCTCTAGAGATTTGTGGATCAACATCAACATTATTATGTGTACCATCTCATAAAGGTAATACATGGTCTTAAATGTATAATGTTTTGTCGTATGATTGTTATCCTTTCCGAATTTGATTACAGGGCCCTGCTTATATCCAAGTATTTTATTTTCCAACAATCTTTACAACATTGTGCAGTATTATTTTTATGTACACAATTAGTTGTCTGTCATTTTCTTTCCTATTTTATACAGCGGTAACAGAATTTGGTGAATAATTGGTATATTCAGAATATACGTTCTCTGTTCTTAATGTTTTCTTGGAACTAAGTGGTAGAAAATTCAGAATATACGTCCTCTATTCTTAATGTTTTCTTGGAACTAAGTGGTAGAAAAAATCCAAGAACAAAGATTTACTAAGTTTAGAAATAAAGTGACCAAGAAAATCTGAAACATTAGGAATGATACACAAGAGATGAAAAAGAAAATGGAAGATACGAGCTTGTTCGAATATGTGAGACAAGCAAATTATTGGATCAAAAGGGTAAAGTAATACCCAACTTATAATCCGATCCGCCATATTATCTATTCATTGCACGAATTTTGCCCTTAATATTTCCTCTCTAAACGTTGTTGCCAGTTTTCTTTATTTATTGAAAAAAAATTTTATTGTTAAAATTACATATAAGATCAGGCATTTATTTGGTGACTGTACCTAGTTTCAAGGGGTGACTTTCTTTTTAGCACAGAAAGGGATACTGTGCGGCAGTAGTTTGCTCCACTAGACTACCTTCTGTCTTTTCTCGATCGTTTTGGAATGAAAAAATTTTTGATTACAAATTGTAGAAAGCTTGAAACACAATTGAAAGAAACTTGATCATTGATTGCTTGAAAGCTAGAAATTACAATTTCTAAAAGTAGTAAATTACAATGACTAGTGCATGGGGCGAACACTAGAAAACTTGAAAATTTATTTAAAAGACTAATACCTCTATAATAGATTTTGGAACAAAAATCCAAGTGACGGAAGTAGATGTTTAAATGCTGAATAATTATACTAAACTTTTTCTATTTTCTACCTATTTTATAATTGCAATAAACTATTACAATGGAAAGAAAATTACAACTCAAATTTGAACTAATATTTATAATGTGCGGTCAAAGTTGGAAAAACTGCAGCTGCGATAGGGTCATGGGGCTTAAGTAAAGCTGCGATTTGTGATATTCTCCCCCCATTTGTTTAGACGACGTCATCGGAGCCATCAATGAATGATATACTTAAATTAACGGTTTGAAGGCTTCAAGATCTTTTTCGCTTGCCCAATTATTCTACTCACTGTTACATCCGCTCCATTTGATCAAGTACTTTTGAAGATATTTCCTAGAGGCTCGAGTAGTTCGATGGCCAAGAATCTCTTCAACAACATTTTTTTCGGATCTTTTCAATTTAAGCACATGTCGCTTTAGATCTGCACACTTTTTGTACCATTTCTGAGCGATATCCACAGTATGAGGGAGTAACAGTTGCTGGCTAGTAGTAATCTCAAAAGAATTCTTCTTGGGATAAGAGCTCTTCTGGGCATTGAAACACATCCAAGCCGCATCTAACAACTTTACCCAAATTTTCTGTAAAGCAGAGATAAAGTGCCGAAAATAGTCTTTCAGCACATAATTGAAGCGTTTCGTCTGTCCTTCAGATCGTGGGTGGAAACTAGAACTCATGCTCAAAGTTGAACCAAGAAGTTTGAACAACTCGGTCCAAAGAATGCCAGAAAATCGAGAATC
>CAIGRB010167499.1:23803-36906 GCA_903798255.1 Fraxinus quadrangulata
TCAAACAAGAAGTTCTCAACTTCTTTTGCATCTCGTGCCACTCCGTAGGTACACGGTTCCGGAATTCTGAGTCTGGGAGCATACTTGTGTGTGGGGGCTTGCCCATTGCCCACCGCACGTTGAAGCACTAGTAGTTGAGCTCTCAACGTTCCCATTTCCTCCTGCATATCAGGCAGGATAGCAACAGCTTCAGTCATCGTTGTGCAAGCCCTTCGGCTTTCATCCAGTTGGGTGTTTAATTCATGAATTTCATTTTCTGCCACCTCGACCTTTTCCTCGAGGCCCTCCATGGCATAACACAACCTAGTATTTGTCATCTTAAGCGCATCCACGCGCTTCTTTGTATTCCTCTTTTGATGATCTACCACCCCTGTGGTATTCGATTAAATTGGATTCATAGCTTTCTTGTCGAGGGTCTTGAGCTGTAGCTCTAATACCAACTTTCATGGGGTGCTTCTCTTCTTAGCATAGAAAGGGATACTGTGCAACAGTAATTTACTCTGGTAGACTAACTTTTGCCTTTTCTCAGCCGTTTCGGGACGAAAGAAAATTTGATTACAAATTGTAGAAAACTTAAAACACAATTAAAAGAAACTTGATCATTGTTTGCTTGAAATCTAGAAATTACAATTGCTGAAAGCAATAAATTACAATGGCTAGTGCAGAGGGTGAACGTTGGAAAGCTTGAAAGATTATTTGAAAGACTAATACCTCCTATAATAGATTTTGGAACGAAAACCCAAGTGACGGGAGTAATGTTTAAATGCCGAAAAATCATACTAGACTTTTTTTTTATTTTCTAACAATTGAAATAAACTATTACAACGGAAAGGAAATTACAATTCAAACTTGAACTAATATTTACAATCTGCGATCGAAGTTGGGCAAACTACGGCTGCGATAGGGTCACGAAACTTAAGTAAAGCTGCGATCCGTGACACCTAGTATAGGTACCATGTTCGTTCCATCTGGAATTTAGTGGCACGTTTGGCATTCCCAGTCAAATTGATGGATTTTTTTTCTAAAGACATTTTTAAATTTTAATGTTTTAACATTTTAAATTTCAAAATTTGATGTGAATTTGATTACTTTCAAATATATTGTTATGTGATCGTCAGTTGTAATATCTTTACTTGGAAGATATGTGTCACATGTAATGGTTGCGGCTGAATTGGTGGCTACTATGCTAATAATCTTTTTAGCTTTCAAATCTTCATGATAATTGAAGTTCTTTCTTCAACAATAAACCTACTTACAAATAGTATGTAATTAGCATCAAACAAGTTCGCCATTGTATATTCATTTTTAAATCTTACAAGTCTGAAGCACGAGTTACTTGGATGAATTTTGACGATGACATAAAGGGCGGATGCATTAGTGTTTGTTTTGTGCAACCAACATCCCTTAAATCTGGATAGCTAGTTTATTGATTAGTTGTTTCTCTAAGTAAATTTTTTATATTTTCTCCCAGTAGACTTTCTAGATTCATGTACGTAATTGGTTCTTGATTTAAATTTTTGTTTGCTACATAAATGTCTTTTTTTTTTCCTCCTCCAGTAAGTTTTCTTCCAATTGAGCTATCTGTAGAAAAACTTTAATGATAGCTCATAACTCATTGGTCAGATTACAACTCTTATCGAGCAAAGGTGTTATCGGGAACTGAGGACTGAGAATCTAATGTATGTAAAAGTCATAATGTGTATCTACCGAAAGTTGTTCATATCTTGCGAACAGCAAATGTGAGTTCATCTATCCTTGACTTTTAGCTGGATTGCTGTAGTAGTTTCACCATTTGAAGCTTAATTGACTTTCAATTGTCAGCATTAACAAGTTTAATTGACTTTCAATTGTCAGCATTAACAAGTAAGTTGACATACTTGTACTTATTAGAAATTAATGTTCTAATCACACTATGCATTAGATATATAGTGACATACAATCAAGCTTGAATAGAGGTCCTTGTTTAATTTTATTAACAATTTCATATTGATGCTAACAACTTTGTATTTGAGGGTCAAAAGTTCAAATTCTGACTCAAATCAGCAGTCACATATGACGCAGTCTATGGAACTTTTGTCTAGTTTTTGGGTATTGATTTCTCTGAATGGGTGGGGAGAAAGGTAGAAAAATATGGGCTAAATTTCAAACAAGGCTTCAGCTTAGAACTTTCTTTTACAGCACTCTATTTATCAGGGACTTTTGACATTCAAAAGGCTTTCTGTATAATTGTTTAATCATGAAATTCTGCTAATTTTAAAATTTAGTGTAAATGTAGTTTTTATGACGAATTTCAAATCTGCTCCTTCGTTCTTGGTTGTTTTTCCATGAATGCTCAGGGTTGGAACTTTTTATTGCAAAAACGTAAGGATGTAATTTCGTCATTGTAAACAATGGAGAGATCAATTGATGTCAATTCAATCCATTATAGATTCTCAAATAAAGGTATTCTAGTGTCCATTGATGTGGAACTACAGTTTATAAGAGAATAGACGTTAAATGGTAGATTATTGAACCACCCTTTGTTCTTCTGATATCTATCTTTTATCTTCCATTGTCTTGTTGGCTGAGTTGTCTAGGCACTCCGTGAACTTGGTAACCAGAATTGTGATTTACTTTAGATGTTGTGGAATCCTTTGGGAACATTTTATCGTAACCACAATTTGTAGCGCTGGCTGGATCCTGAAAGCTATGAACACTGTTGGTGAAGCTTGATTCTGATGCCTATAACCTAACTTGCTGGAAAGTCTCATTTCAGCATTTGATGAATGTTCTGATATAGCCTGTTCCCATCCCCTTCCATCTACATCCTGATACATGCTAATGGTCAAGTAAAAGTGCAAGAATGTACCTAAACATTTTAAAATATCGTCTCCCATTCAGCTATATATGAATTGTATTACTTCTCTGCACTCTCATTTCCCCAACTCTTTATATCATCCAGTCACGGACATGGTATCAACACCTTGACTGCGTGCTTTCCGATCTCTATGCATTTCTTTCACTGCTCATCGGAAATCTCATCTGTCTCTACCATACTCCCAGCTTGCTAGTTTCCACCACCTGTCTAAGGTTAAGCCCTGGGATTTGATGGCTGACTTATGAAGCACATACGGTTGCTTTATGTCCAAACATTCTGGATAACTATTGCATCCTTTTCTGTTAATTCTTTCATGTCAATTATGTAACTCATTATTCTGCGATCTATTGGTCAATGATGGAAAGTAAAGAGTGGTAAATAAGGTTACAAGCACCATGCCAATGTTGCTAAAGACATTCTTATTGTGTCTCCCCTTGTTTGTAGAGATGGCGCTTTGCTTACAAAAGATTGAGCAGCTAACGAGTGAGTGGTTAGTGGTTAACGAAGTCCTAGTTGGTGGTGCCCATACGTAGGGCAATGTCTTGCTCCCAAGCTCTCTCTTGGTTTAGGACCGAGAGTGAGATAGAATATGTAATGCAGTCACCAAAGTTATTAGCACATAGATAGTACCAAATCCCTTATTTCAAAATGGGGTAATTGGTACACAACATCCATCTTGTTAGTCCCTTCGCAATAATCGTTACAAATTGTTTTGACATTTGTATCGATCTATTCTTGTGCGAAAGTTCTTTTCAGTCACTTTTCATCCATTTGTTTCGTGAAGTAGGTGCATCCTCTGCAAATGACATGGACATGATTTATAGAAACATGCTATATGTACACCAATGTTGACATCTTGGTTTACACTCATGTGAGTTGCAAATTTTGATGCATTAGATTTAACAATAAATTTTTTAATCAATGACCAGATTTGTGACACGGGAAAAGGTGTAAACAATGAGTGTACAAGTAACTTAATTTTGATTTATAAGAGTCAAAATGTTAATCCACTTCATCCTTATCATTTAATTTTAATAAAAAATCATTAAAACGTGAAAAGAGGAAAAATCATTTTCTTCTCCAAGCCTTATACCCTGCCTAGACTCCTTTCACGCCCCCGCTAGCTCTACTATCATGAGCTCACCATCATAAACCTACCATCCGTTGTCCCAAAAATTCCCACATTGCAATTTAATCTGTTTTTCATAGAATTATTTCTATATTAGACATGACTATTTTATTTATTAATTTGCGAAAATGTAAAAAAAATAAAAATATAATAAATAATAATAATAATAATAATAATAATAATAATAATAATAATAAGGAGAAGAAGAAGAAGAAGAAGAAGAAGAAGAAGAACCATGATAAAGTTATGTATGTACCATATTGGTTCCGTGGCGCTTCAATTTCTTTGATTAGAAATTGAATTCAATTTGATTTTTGAAAGAAGTTTTCGAAATAAATGTTAAAACCCAGAGAAATCGAAGTGTAAAGTTAAGAACAAGAAAGTGCTAAGTGGACATTCATTTTTACCCTTTCAAATCTTGTTATCTGCATATCATATGTTTATTTAATTTTGACTTGATAGAAAGGGGCGAAAAACAATACGACTTTTAACACTACCCTTTGTATCTACCTTAAAAATTGTTAAGATTTGGAGTTCCATCTTAAAATGTCAATCTTATTAAGAGGAGTAGTCAAAACTCTTATAAATTGGTCTATATTTTCATCTTTATTCAATGTGAAATTTTACTCCTTAACATGCCATCACAAGATGTTGGCTCGTTTAAACAGATTAATCTTAAAATCCGTGTGACCAATTTTTTTTAGTGTTATTCAGATCGAATTACTCGTTGGAGCTTAACGATCTCTGGTACCATGTTAAGATTTAAGTTTCTATCTTAAAAGGTCAATCTTATTGAGAGGAGTAGTCCAAACTCTTATAAATTGGTCCATATTTTCATATTTATTTGATTTGGGGATAAAATTTTATCCCTTAACAAAAATTTTCTCCATTCTCTTTTGGTCACGTACTGAGAAAAAGACATGTGAGAATAAGAAAACTATTTACTCAATTTATAGCCAAAAAAAAAAAATGGCTCCAGATCAGATTAGATACTCACCACCAAATAACCTATATAAATTCTAGCTCATTCAGTAATTAACTATTTGGCTGAGGTAAATAAAAATATGGAATTTATAACTTATTTTCACTTTAGTCCCTAAACATTTCAAAAGTATAAAAATGGTCAAATCATAATATTGGTGATCATTCCCACCACTAAATAATCGTGACTCGTCACATTCTCATATGAAAATATACTTTTCACCATTTACAATCTAGTCCCTAAAACTTTGCAATGTTTGCATTTAGGATCCAACCTCGGGTTTAAACTCATAAACCTACTAATTCTAGTACAAGATATCACTGCAATATTCTAAAGACTTAAAATTATGATTCTTAAACTTTTCCATAATTTTCACTTTAGTCCTCAAACTTTCTAAATTCACTAAATTATCGATGCTCAATTTTCGCAAGTTATAATCTCTTGATATTATCATTTGCAGTCCAACAATATTTTTCAACTAATAGGATTATTTTGTTAATTTACACTCTGGTCCTAAACTTTTTAAAGATATACTAATAGACTCAAAAATTTCTTAAGTTGCTATCTATATATGCTACTTATCATACTTCGTAAAATTTTGGAGTTTTACAAGACAAAAGTTATTAAGAGGCATAATTATGTAGTTTCTCAAACGGATAGTCCAATGGCATTTTTTTTTTGTGGTTGAATGAACTGTGCGTGTTTTTGCTTGCTTGTGCAATACATTTCTGTTTATTCATGTGTGCATATATGCCTTTGTGTTTTGCTGTCACTACATTTAAGACATTTTGTTTCCTAGTACGGTTTGTTGAAGTGTAATATGGCATGAGGTTATTTATGTCATTTCAGCTTCTTTCATTTTGTTAAGTTAGTTGCCACTGTGTATAAATATGTTGTTCCACCCCTCTATACATTTATGTTTTTATTCATTTGCTGAATTGAATTTCATTTTCTCCAGCCATTTCCTTCTATCAATCTAGAACATTTCTTTTACATTTCATCATGGTATCAAAGCAATAGAGCTTCTCTGCGATGGCGAAAGACTCTAGCGTTCAGGCGGAGGTTCAAAGTCATTTTAATCGTGCTAATTCATTCATTGAGTCATCGGCTGAAGATGCGACTGTAGGACATGTGGTTTCTTTGGTTAATCGACTGATGGGTGATCTAAGCAGCCCTTATTATCTTCATTATGGAGATAACACTGGTATGCAGCTTATTTCAGTCACATTTACTGAGGAAAACTATTCGACATAGAGTCGAGCAGAAACCATGGCACTTAGTGTTAAGAATAATGAAGGTTTTGTTGATGGATCTATTATAAATCTGTTTTTTTAATGATCTTCTTTACAGTGCTTCGAGGAGGTACAATCATGTTGTTTCCTCTTGGATTATAAATTCAATTCCAAAGAAACTTTATCCAAGTGTGATGCACAAGGATTCGGTAAGAGATAGATGGATTGAACTTTGAGATCTATACAGTCAGTGGAATGGTTCTCAGATCTATGAATTGAAGAAACAAATTGCTTCGATCTCTCAAGCAAACAATTCAATTAACTCCTATTTCGATAGGCTAAAAAGACTTTGGGAGGAATTAGAGAATTATAGACCTAGTGTTGATAACACTGATTACAAATGCAAAGATCAGATCATGCAGTTCCTCATGGGGCTAGATGAACACTTTGTTGGTGTCAGAGTTTAGATTCTACTGGTGGATCCATTACCTTCACTGTATAAGGTATTTGCACTTGTTTTATAAGATGAGAGGCAAAAGAAGGTGGTTGCTAACAGACAAGAAACACATGATGCAGCTGCTTTGCTGGAAAAGTTGTCCAGAGATCCTTTAATCAGAGGCTTAATTCAATTAATTCTTCTCAGAAGAAAGAGAGGCCTATATGTAGTTATTGTGGTATGCTTGAGCATCTCAAAGGTAAATATTATAAGTTGATAGGTTATCTTCCTAATTACAAGTTTGGCAAAGGAAAACCTCTAGTAGTTAATGTTGTTGGACAAGCACATCATTGCCAAACATCTCATGATGATACCTCAGGGATACTAAATTCTCTGTCACACCTTACAATCACTCCAAATCAGTGCCAGCAAATTTTGCCTATGTCAATACCTCAATTGTAAAGCCAATTCTCGACCTATAGTCAACAGCCTCAGGAGGTGGTTTCATCTTCATCTCCAGAGCCTAATTCATTTGCATTCTCAAGTAATCACATTCAGTTCAATGCTACTAATGCTTTCTCAATAGCAGATAAATGGATCGTAGATATTGGAGCTTCTGAACACATGGTGTATTATGTTAAGTATTTAGCCATTGTTACTGTTGTTGTTGGTATTTCTGTAAAGCGACCTAATGGTGTTAATGTTGCTGTTACTCACGTTGGGACACTGAAGTTCTCCCCTACTTTACTCTTGACCAATGTGCTCGTTGTACCATCTTTTAAATTCAACTTGATATCTGTCAGCAAGTTGATACTTCAACATAATTGTTACCTGATGTTTTTCCATGATTTTTGCTTTATCTAGGATCTTTCAACATGGAAGATGATTGGAATAGGCAAACTTGAGCATGGACTATAATGTTGTATGATGTTTTTCCATAATTCTTGCTTTATCCAGGATCGTTCTACCTGGATGACGATGTGGTAGGCAAACTTGAGCATGGACTATATCATTTCCAACAGTCTCCCCTTCAACTCAATGATCAAACTTCACACCACTATCATCACCTCAAACTAGATCCTGATATCTTCAACATCAGAAACTCTGTTGTTCATCCTAATGCTGTCTTTAGTCCTGGTTTTCCTTTTGAATGTAATAAATCTGATCATGTTTGTAATACCATTGACAGTACTAATGTCAAGATGGATATTGATGTTTGGCATTGTCGATTAGGACATTTGCCTATTTCCAAACTGTCTCTGCTGCATAAATCTATTCCTAATATTACTATCAACAAGAAATTACATTGCACTATCTGCCCCTTGGCCAAACAACACAGATTGCCTTTTCCTAATAGTGATACTAAAGCCTCACAAGTGTTTGAAATTATTCATTGTGACATTTGGGGACCATATTCAGTCCATTCTTTAGATGGTACAAAATATTTCCTAACTGTTGTTGATAACTATAGCGGAATGACATGGACATACCTTATGAGGGAAAAATCTCAAACTAGAAATCTCATTCAATCATTTTATCATCTCATTCAAACTCAATTTCAGTGTAATATGAAGACTCTCAGGTCTGATAATAGCTTAGAGTTTCACATGAGTGATTTCTATCTTTCCAAAGGAATTGTACGTCAGCTACGTTGTGTTGAAACACCACAACAAAACAGTGTGGTTGAAAGAAAACACGAGCACCTATTAAACATTGCTAGAGCCCTTAAATTTCAAGCCAATTTGCCTTATCATTTTTTGGGAGATTGCATATTGACAGCCACACGCACTATAAACATAACATCTACCAAATTGCTTGCTGATAATTTCCCTTATGAAAGGCTTTTCCATACCACACCTTCCTATAGCCATCTCAAGGTTTTTGGGTATCTTTGTTATGTCTCAACCTTGAAAAGAAATAGAACCACGTTTGATCTCAGGGTTGTACCCTGCATCTTCATTGATTATCCATATGGAATGAAGGCATATAAGCTATACAATCTCAAAACCAAGGTTGTTTTTGTGTCCAGAGATGTCTTTTTTCATGAGAATATATTTCCTTTCCATCATCCTTCTTTCGTAGCCTTCTTATCCAAATCTGATGTTATTACTCAATCTCATCCTACTCTTTTTCCAACACATTCTCATCTAAGTACTGATGAGTTTACCCCAATATCAGTTTCAAACACCTCAAATATATCAGATCCTTACAATTCAGTTTCATCATCACCTGTTGCATATTCTCCTTCATCTACTGAATCTAACAACTCTTTATCTGTAGTCCCTTTATCACCTCCTATTGTCCCTAAATTTGATAGACTAAAACGTGCTCTTTCATATCTACAAGACTATCGTTGTAGTCTCATGTCTCTATTATCAATTTCCCAATCAGACTCTGTGAGGAAGGATTCTGAATCTAGCAAACAGTATCCTATTAAAGACTACTTGGGTTATGGTCTACTATCTCATGCTCAAAGGAATTATACATTAGCCTTATCAACTATTTATGAGCCAAGAACCTTCACTGAGGCATCAAAGCTTCCTGATTGGGTTATAGCTATGGATGTTGAGTATCAATCACTGGTTACCAACAACACTTCGAATATCACCAAATTACCTGATCATAAGACTCCAATAGCTTGTAAATGGGTCATCAAAGTCAAGCTCAACTCAGATGGAACAAAAGAAAGGAAGAAGTCTCACTTGGTAGCTAAGGGATTCACTCAACATGCTGGACTAGATTATGAGGAAACGTTTTCCCCTGTTGCAAAATCAATTACTGTCAAAACACTCTTCGCAGTTGCAGCCACCAAACAATGGCATCTTTACCAATTGGACATCAATAATGCTTTCCTCCATGGTGAATTGGATGAGGAGGTTTCTATGCTTATGCCTCCAGGTTATGAGCAACAGGGAGAGCAAGGTGAACAGCTGATTTGCAAGTTAAACAAGTCCATTTATGGACTGAAAAAAGGTTCAAGATAATGGAACATGAAGCTTACTTCATACATCCTTTCACAAGGTTTTAAGTAATCGAGGTTTGATTATTCTTTGTTTAGCAACAAGATGGCTGCTCATTCACTATACTTCTCATATATGTGGATGATATAATCATTGGAGTGAATAATTTAGCTTACATCAAACAGTTAAAGGATGAACTAAATAAACAGTTCAAGTTGAAAGATTTGGGAATCCTGAAATACTTCTTAGGTCTTGAAGTAGCAAGAAATTCAACTAGAATATTCATTTGTTAAATGAAGTATGCATTAGATGTTTTGACAGAAGCAAGCTACTTTGGAGCAAGACCAGCAAACAGCCCTTTACCACACAACTTGAAGCTAAGAAAAGATTAAGCTAAAGCTATTGCAGATCCAAGCATTTACAGAAGACTTGTGTAAGAATTCTGTACCTAACAATAGCTAGGCTAGACTTGTCATATGCATTTCATGTGTTGAGCCAGTTTCTTCAGTCACCAAAGCAGCCTCATCTAGAGGGACAGCTTATCATGTGCTGCGATATTTGAAGAGCATATCAGGACAATGATTGTTTTTCCTTAGCAAGTCTGATCTTCAATTCAAAGGTTATTGTGATGCGGATTGGGCAGATTGTTCAAACACAAGAAGGTCTATCACAGGTTATTGCATATTCCTAGGAGACTCACTAGTGTCATGGAGGTCTAAGAAGAAACATGCAGTGCCAAGGTCATCTGCTGAAGTGGAATATAGGTCTATGGCAGCTGTAGTCTTTGAGTTTACTTGGTTGAAGAATATACTAAATGACCTGAGCATTGGGCATACCAAACATGCCTTGCTATTTGTGACAACCAGTCAGCTATATACATAGCTAGCAACCCAGTTTTCCATGAAAGAACAAAGTACATAGAAATTGACTGCCACCTAGTGAAAGATAAGGTTCATACAAAGGAGGTAAAGTTGCTGAGATTTATTAACCAAGTCATTAGGTGGAACCAGATTTATTTCATTACTTACAAGATGGGAGTGTTGAATATACACTTGCCATCTTAAAGGAGAATGTTGAAGTGTAATATTGCATGAGGTTATTTATGTCATTTCAGCTTCTTTCATTCTGTTAAGTTAGTTGCCACCGTGTATAAATATGCTGCTCTACCCCTCTGTACATTTATGTTTTTATTCATTTGCTAAATTGAATTTCATTTTCTCCTGCCATTTCCTTCTATCAATCTAGAACATTTCTTTTACATTTCATCACAGTTTAACATTTTACCTCATTTCGCTCAACTAGAAATATTTCGTACCAAAACTCTCTCATAATAACCACAAACAAATGAATGAATTTTGGGTGTTTTTGTGCTTGAATCTTCTAGGATCGAAGGCACATAAGAAATCGAGCAGGTAGCACAGATATAGAATCCCAACGGGAGAACTCTGACATTGACAAAAGTCACAACCAGGAGCTGAGGCCAGATAGCAGAAGGAACTTTTAAATTTAACCAAAGATGATTACTGATATTGATGGCCTGGAATCATTTGAATAGAAATATCCTTCTATAAAATATTTCAATCTGGTGGTGTGTTCGGTCGGTACTCTTTGAAAGCTCATTGGAGGAAAGGAGTTTGAGTAGATAGAGGAAGTGAAGACGAAATTTTCTTGTATCCTTTATGGCATATTTGGTAGGATGACTAGATGGCACTCGATAGTATTATGAAAAGAAGGGTATTATATGTTGTTGGCTATATATATTTCGACCGAAGAGTTGAGGGTAAATAATTTTATGTCTTGATTATTAGGTCAATGTCATTTTATTCAATCAGCATATCTACATTTCCAATATTTCATATTTTTGCAGTCATTATGTTTTTTGTATTAGCCCTGTCTGGGAGAGTTTTTTTTCCCATTTACAACGAAATTATGATCTTATATAATGCATAGGTTAGACAAGGCCAGCCGTAATTATGGACCACTTTAACGCATAATGACATTTTTGCCCCTTAACATTTAATTCACTTTTATTAGAGAAGGACATTTTTGATATTTGATTTTTAGACGGTCAAAAATTTTGGTCAAATGGGACCCATGACCACTGTACAACGGTCAAATAATTGCTAAAAATCTCTCAGAAGCTCTCCCAGACAGCTTGTAAATATACTTTATCACGGTAATCACATCAAAAGATCAATGGTATTATTATTAACAAAAGTGAAATAAAATTATTAACAAAATTTTTCTCCATTATTGTAGTTACGTGCAATTCTCACAAGGTCAAACAATGTTATGTCCCATTAATACTTAGCCTTTGTTTGGCTCTTATTTTTTTAAATTTATTTTTTTCCAAACTCTTTTCCGATCACGAATTTCAGTGATGTCTACGATGAAGAAGAAGAAGAAGAAGAGTGTTTCTTTTAGTCTATTCAATGATGAAGATCTTAATCTTCTTCTTCCTATTCCTAATGTGTTTCCAACGAAGAACAAGAAGGCAGTTTCACTTAGCCTATTTGATGATCTTCTTCTTCATGATCAACCACAACTACCTCAAACCCACCACCAAAAGCTTTACTCAAACCCATATCTTAAAAGAACCTTTCATGCTATAAACCTTGAACCAATTCTAGCTATTGTTCCTTATTTAAGCCAAACAATGCCCTAATCTGCCGTAACTCTTCATAAAACTAGAAAGAGGAAGGGCAATGAAAAAATTACGAGTATTCGTAACCAAGTACAGAATGTGCCGCAGCCTCGTCTAGAATTACTTCTTTCCAAAATCTTGCGAGAAATAGGACTGAATGGAGGGATGGTGCCAGTTTTCTTGTACTAAAAAAGGCTCAAAAGTTCCGATACTAAGCCTGATCAGAATATGATTTTTCTTTCTCATAACAGAGAAAAATTAATGGAATTCTTGACATAAATGGAGCGACAATTTGTAGAAGTTAACCAAGGCAGTGTCAAGATTCTTACAATTGATCTGAAACGTAAATACTACATGTTGCACATGAGGAGGTGGGAATACCCTGAAAATGGTTGTGCTTAAAAAAGATTGGAGTAAACTGGTGGAAGCAAACAAATTGGAGGATTCAATTGTAGGTATATCGTCAAAATTCCCAATTCCACTTGGCTTTCAATATCAAGAAAGCGACAAGAAAGGCCATCGATCATGATGATGCACGCACTAGTAGCTGTTGTGGCCCGAGTAGCATCTTCGAGGTGTAGAAGACAATATGTACAAGACCCAGTGTCACGCAGTGAGAATGCTTATCTCCCCATTCAGCACGGTAAGCACACACTAACAGCTAGGCATGAGGCTTAATTTACCAAAGAGTACACTAATTATAAGATCATATGTAGATATTCTCCTTAACATCCTACGTATAGCGTGCGTGTGTGCCAGTTGTTCAATCTTGTCGGCCTAAGAATAAGGAGAGGCGGCCTTGAGGTTTAGTACCTCGAGTGCCAAACCTGCGGTTCGTGAAAGTTGGTATCAGAGTTGCGGCT
>CAIGRB010167504.1:3324-20970 GCA_903798255.1 Fraxinus quadrangulata
TTTTTTTTTTTTTTTTTTTTTAATCTAGACTAAGTTATTGGCTCCGGCTCCGGCTCCGGCCATGGACTTATGCTTACAGTATCGATCCGTAAGCTAAAAGATGAGCACCAATTTTGATGCTTATCTTTTTGCTTTCGTTAGGCAAAATTTATATATATTATTTATAAATTGTCAAACTTCATTTTTATCCATCACTCACTCACATTTATTTATAATTAAACAATTGTTTTTTTATTTCATCAAATGGAGGCTTAGCTATAAGATGGGTGCTCATTTTTAAGCATAAGCTCAACCAAACATGCTCTTAGTAGATGATGACTCAGAGTTGTGATCCAAGGGCGTAGTCACAGTGTTCAACCACGTAAATCTTGCATATTTTATCATGACTGAAAAATATCAAGACAAGGACAACTTATAACATAATTACAAATCAGATATAAATATTATCATTGACAGGATGAAAAGTACTTAACATTTCACACACAAAGGTTCATCTTGATCCTACTTATTCATATTATAACATACCTCACCTAGATATCTCTCGATGACAAATTCATATTAATTTTTAGTACACAATACGACAATCATTTCATTGATGGAATAAAGCATTTAAGATTTTCCGAGATGATGAGTTTCGACATCAACCGTGATATCTATGTAATAAGCCAACCACGAAACTGGATGCGGAACATCCTCACTTATCATCTCGTACTCCAAAGTCCATGTAACATGGTCGATCCCATCTTTCGTTTCAACATGAACAGTTATAGTGAACGATTTGTAGAATTGCATAACATCTCCTTCGAGGACCTTAACAACCAATGCCTTCTTCTCTTCATCAATGGTGTCGAGTACCATTTTTGCACTCTGCTCTTTTCCATCTATTTAAATAATCAAAAATATTTAATCCACAAAGTAGAGTAGAAAAAAATTATGGAAAACATGAAAAATGAGTTTTTTTTTCCGAAGAATAAATAGTTGAAAATGAGTTTAAGAAAATGTGATTTTCAAAAAACCTACTTCACATATACTAATTAGATGATGATATGAAAAAAACTTTTGGATGTTAATTATTCCATTTATTAGGACAAAAAACTTGATGACTTGACATAATGTAGACAGTTTTCTCTCATTCAACTTTATACATGACTTATTGACAACTCATTTTTACCAAAAAAGGAAAAAAGAAAAGAAAAGAAGATCGATTTTAGCTGATTTTTTCTAACTAAAAGTCGGTAAAAATTGGAGTCAAATCAAACTTTTTGAAAACCTCATGCATGAAAATACGTGATAAATGTAAGTACAAACCAAATTCCCAGCTAAATTCAAAGGGAAACCTTTATTTTTAATAGTTATGGGACACTGAACATGCCAAAGTCAAAGGTTATTCGGAAACCAAAATATTCATACTGTCGCTCGATTGATCCTGAAGAATATTTGGTACGTAAAAATTATAGAGTATTAGACACAACTGAAGATGAGAGGCACTGAGGCTCACTTATCTTCAATTTTATCTAGTCGAACGTACTAAACACGGGCGATAAGTGTAATTTTACGCAAGTAAACATCGGATACCTTGGGAGTATTTGAAAAACACGACGCAGCCTGCATTTCCAAATTCTCCTTCAACCAAGTCACAAGCATGTACCTTTCCAACGCAGGCATCGGCTAACTGGTGTGGCTTATGCCTGAAGAATTCATGAAACACGTCTCCACCAGCCTTGAACTCTAACTGAGCAATCAACTTACCAGTTAATCCCATTTCTTATTCTTCTTGTTAAATGCAAAGAAATCAAATATTTAAATAGAATGTGGATATGAAACAATAATTTAGATAGTGTGATGCAGATTCTCAATGAGCACCTCATGATTTTATAGCCTCATTTTCAAAGGAGTGATTTGATTTGACCTTTTTCCTGTTTGGGAAGATGATAAAACTTACGAATGTATTGCAGGAAATGAGTGAACACCATTGTTTTTCTGTATGGAACCCACCAAAATTAATGACAACTGATCAAGTGCCTTGCAGCTAAGGATAGAACATAGTCTTTCGTCTTTTTGCATATATTCGATTCCACTCAAGACGACTAATTCGGGGTTTGATGTTATCCGTTTTACAGACCTAAATGTGGACCAATTCATTAAAAAACTTCTACCTAGCCTATGTTTTGGATGTAAAAACTTATTAATATATTTAATGCATCATATTTATGATTAGTGGCCGACACAGATATTTTGAGTTAAAGGGCACAATCATACCCTATGTAGATCGAATATTTTGTTCTTGAATTTTGAATGATTTATACTTAACCCAAGAAAATGCAGATTTACATTTTAAAAAAATTCTTTTATTAATATTTTGCTTATCATTTTTATCCATTTGATTTCAAATGGTCATTTTATTAATACTTACTCATCACAACAAAAAAAAAAATAAAAAAAATACATATTTATGCATAAAGAATTTATAGTGTATTTGATACAAATGATCAATTAAAATAATCAGTTCAAGTAATCGAAAGGGAAAATATATAACAAATATTCAATACTAATAATCAATCAAATAAATACAATTTGTTAAATATAAGTCAAATTGAACATAATCATTTCAGACACATTCTATATACACAATTTGATAAGAGAAAATGTAAATTTAGGTTCTCATTAGTTGAAAATTTGATTGAGAAGTGAATATTTATTGTAGATGTGATAATTTGTAGAGAAATTACACACAAATTTTAAAAAATTAGAAAGATTAAAATTTTGGTAAAAAAAAAATGAGGGAGAAAGTCGCGAGAACAGAGAAAAAAAAAAGAAAAATTCAAATTCATTTTGATTTTGCCCCTGCTTGGTGGAGGATTAAAGATTTTAGTACATTTTGATAAAGTTGTAAAGCTATGGATCCCATAAAATATATTATTAAAGTTAATTGTTAACTTTGTTTTAAATAAAAAATTAGATTTTAATCCATACCAAACAGAACTTTATAAAACAAAAAAAAATCTCAAAAGTTAGGGGGGACCCTCGAGGTCCTTGTCCGCCCTTGTTTATGACAAATGTATTAATTAATTGAATTATTATATTGATAAATTAAATTAAATTAATAGAGTCCGTAAATTCAAATATTGGTAACTTTTTAATCACAATAAGTTATGAATGTAAGTTACAAATTACATGGTCTGTGGTCCTAAATAGTAACAAAATACGGATATTGTTATTATGAATATTCAAGCACGTGTGCCATTTCTCACTTATGAAATGAGTAACTGACCTTACAAACTAAATGTAGTGATATTTAAATGGATATGTTGATGTTTTGTTAAGAGAGCATAATATTAGAGATTCGATGCAAAGATTTCACATGGATAGTGTCAGTTAGTCTCTAACGTTCAATTGTGAAATTTGTTATTCAACTTGAGGTTATCATAGTACCTTATATGAGAACAGTTATACTTTGAAGATGTTGATATGCCAAAAGTCATTAATACGACATCGTTAGAATATGTTGAGAATCATGTGAAAGCTGTGAATGATTTTCGTCATTCTCAAATAGTAAGAGTTTATGATTTACGTTTTATTCGCTTAGATTGATAACAAAATCTTTGGCCAAGGTGAGTTCATAAATAGAAAAGAATTTCGACTAGTGGTACGAAAGATATGACCGATATCTTGTTGTTGATAAGATCATATTAACGAAGAGATTATAATTTCACGGTAAATAAACAAGTTTAGTTTTGTCACACCATGTGACATTTTTCATAATTATTGTTTTGATATATTGCTAGATGTCAATATGGGGCAAATGTGAATTAATTAATTTATGTGAATTAATGATTAATTAAAAGGAGATTTTTAATTTATATTATTTTGATTATATTAAAATAATAATTTATGTCGTTCGAAACCATGATTCGAAACCTTGGTAACACACAAAAGGAAGAATTAGAAGAATGATATTATGAATTATTTAATTGACAAGTGTTGGACATTTTTAGAATTAGTTAATTGGATTATTTATCAATGCGCTTAAGATAACTAATTAGATTAAGCGAAAATTACATGCAATCAGAATTTTAGAGATCACAATTCAAAAATTAGATTTAAAATTTATTTATACAAAAATTAGATCTTAAATCAAATTTTAATATTAATAATAATATTATAAAATTAATTTATCTACCATATACAATTTCAACCACAAACCCTAATTATCTCTCTCTAAACCTCGCATTTCTATTCTCTCTCCTCGCACCATCTCTCTCTCTCTCTCTCTCTCTCTCTCTCTCGTCTTTCTATTTTCTGTTCTCTCACCATCTTTCTATCGTCTTCTCTCATCATCAAATTTGAGTCGTCGCGATCGCATGTGCAATCATGGCTACTGCCCAAGTGACAATTGCTGCCGTAAAGCTTATGTCGATCAGGGTAAAGGCAGACAGAAAAATACGAGTTGCGTTAATATTCAAATTGTGTTTTCTTGACATATTTTGAATATACCTTCTGGTATGTGGCAACATTTTCCCAACGGCAATTTCGTGTGCGAGGAATAAAATCAAGAGAAAAGAAAAAAAGACAATAAGACTTATGGTGTGTGGTGTGTAAACGAGCGCTGCTGCAGACAAACATGTCGACTTTTGAAGGGGTTGCTAGCAACTGGACTTGTGGTATGTGAGGGAGAGAGGGGTATGGTGGATTGGATAAATCCATTAGGGTTTAGGATCGAAGCGCTGATGATATTACGTTTTTCTCTTGCAATGTTTTTTTTACCTGGTTTCAAATCGTTGATATTGCATTTTTCATTTTGTTTGTTTGGTTGGTTTTTATTGCACCAAATATTGCCAATTTTGGGGAAATTGATAAAGTATTGGATTTTCAAAGGACTAAAGCGGCGATGAGCGCAATGGCTACTCCATGCGATTTGCGATGGTTGTCATATTGGCTGCGGTTGGTGGCGAGGTGGTGGGGATGTTGGTTGTCTGATGAGTTGGTGGTGATCGTGGTGCAGTGTCGTCATTGCTGCAAAGTCACGAAGATGATTATGATGTTGGCAGTATGATGAAGTGGCGATGATGTTGGCGGTGGTCGTGGGATGGGGTGGGTGGGTGTGTGGGGATATTTGTGACTAATTATTTGATTGATTGTGACAAATAAATTAGTTAATCCGTGACCAATAAATAATATGTGACCTAAAAAAATTGTTGTGACTCATAATTTATTAAATTATGATCGAAAAATAACTTATGACCAATTAATTTGAAAATTTCTGACCTTTAAATAAGTTGTGATATATAAAATTTGTGATTTGTGATCGATAAATAAATTGTCACCTATAAATTTTTTGATTTGAGACATTTGAATAATTGTTACTTATAAAATTTTTAATTTGTGACCATGAAATAATTTATGACCTATAAAAAATTTGATTTATGATTCACAAATAATTTTTGACCAATTTATACTATAATTTGTGATCAAATTGTATAAAATTGTGACCTTAATATATTTAGTTAATTATTTTATAAATAAAATTTAATTAATATCTGATTTTTGAAATAATAAACTTTGTTTCTTATCTTAATTTTAAAATGGGTCAAACTATATCCCTTAGATTTGAAATTTTCACTTTAAAATACCTATGAGAGGTAGTTACTGATTTTTGAAATTCTAAACTTTTTTTCTTAGTTTTGAAATGCGTGATACTTGATATCTTAGATAAGAAATTTTTCCTTAGATTAGTTAACTTACAGACGAAGTTTAACTAATTAGATTAATTAACTATTTGGCTGGCTTGTATTTAATGGGTGGTTCAATCCCGCTTAAATATCTATCAATAAGTAGTTAGGGTTTAAGAAATCATAACACATCTCATAATTATCATAATCATGCTTGCATAAGAAAGAGATATCATAATCTCTCATTCTTGTTTTCTTGTGTAAATTTTTATTGGAGGTCGGCCAACTGTGGTATGAAAAGATCATGATTCATATAGGTATACAAATTGTGATTCTTTGTATTCCAAAATTAGTAAAGGAGTTTGCAAATTTGCTGAATGTACAATTCTAATCACAATTTCTATTTAAACACAAAGACAATCTTTGAAAATAATTGAAATTATTTTTAAATTACGTTGTGTATGTATAAGTTAATTCCCAACATCATCTTCATTGACCATATTCATCTTTTTAAATTTTCATCAAAAGCTCCGAACGGTGTGTGTAGGGATGGCAAAAAGCTCGTCGCTCGAGCTCGGGCTCGGGCCGAGCCCCATTTTGGGGCATTGGCCCGAGCCGGAGCCGGCCCGTATATTAAAAAGAAAAAATTTAAAACTGCCCCATAGGCAGCTAAAAATAGCTGCCTGCGGGACAATTTTTTTTATTTTATTTATTGTTTTTTATAATATACGAGTCGGCCCGGCTAAGGCTCGGGCGGAGCCTCCTTTTTCTAGGCCGGGCTTTGCTCGGCTCGGCTTGGGCCCAAAAAAAGTCGGTCCAAAAAAGTTCGAGACGAGTCCGAGCTTTTTTTTTTTTGGCTTGGGCTCGACTCGACTCGACTCGACTCCTTGACATAGCTAGGTGTGGATAGCGACTCGAGACCTGAGCAGGCCAACTTTCCCTACTCTAATACCAAGTTGAGCCATCTTCCAATAACTTATTCTTATAAATAGGAATTATATTTATTAAAAATTTTAATCTCCAAAAGTTATTTTGGGTCAATGGTCCCCCAAAATTTGCATGCAAGGAGCGTTAAGATTAGTAGCTGGAGATTTCATTACATGTTCTTTTCAATAGAAGGAGACGTGCGTACAGAGGGGACGAAATGTCCAACCATTTATGACACAGAAAAGTCGGAAAAAAATAATAGAGGGGATTAGGGATCAAATTTTACCTCTGAAAAATAGATATTCTTTGTATTTTTGTTCATTTGTATTTTTTTTTATTTTTTCATATCCCTACAAACTTCTTTGGTTTGTACCTTAATCTACAGTCCCTCTCTTGCTATGATTGAATGTTGATGGTTGGAGGTGGTTGAGGCCCTTGACGGTGGAAACACGTTTTTTTAATGATGTAATATGTGTAAAGAATTTACAATTGCAAGAAGTTTGGGACTTTTCTGAGCAATCATACTACACGAGTTTACATTGTATCATGTTAAAACACACAACATTTGACAATTTAGAAAAACCATTTTTTCTGCCCACAATTTTTTGGAAACAAAGCCATTGAGAGTACATATAACATTATTCTTGTCCGAGAGACAACTCTAAACCTAAATAGAGTAATCTCTTATATATATAATGCATTCATCATGCAAAGTGTTACATCTTTGGTGCATAAAATTAGATAGTATTGAGCAGTATTTAAAAAAGATGCAAGTTATTTTTCAACATGTTCAAAACTTAATACATATCAAATATACAACTGATTTAATTGTGGAAATTACGCTTATAACTTGTTTTGACTCCATTTTATCAAGAAAATGCATTTTGGAATAGTAAATAGTTGGAGAATGTGTAGTTGAAAAAAAAATTTTAATTTGCGTGTAAAATTATTTTATAAAAGAATATGTAATTAAAATAAATTTTAAAAAAATAAATTGAGAAAATAATGAGGCTCAAACAAGGGTTAACCAACAAAAAAAGTACTCGTGTCCTGATGTAACCCTAAAGGGGTACCGTTGTAGCTGAAACTTTCATTTTTTTAATTTCCCTGTTCGCAATCTATTCAACCAATGGCTTCTTTATAAACATCTTTTGTACTGAACTTCAATGTGACCACAAAAAATTTCTCCCTCATCAATAAGAGGGTCCCATGATCCACCAACTGTCTGTACTGGTGACATAATGATTGACCTACATCATGATATATTAAAGATCAAAGTTTTGGTTGGCTTGTTCTTTCGACATTTAAAATCTCAACTAAAGAAGTTTGAATTATTGCTATTTGTTGATTATTTATGTACATTTTAAATGATATTTAAATATTTAGTAAAATCGAGATCATTGATTATTTTAAATATTGAATAACTTAATATTAAAAAAATTGTGTGCTATATGATAGAATGTAAATTAAAATGTCAACTAAAATATAAATGTAGCAATATTAAAAAAAATTGTACCAACCAGATTATAGAATGCCTAGTGGCTTGTTCTTTCGAGTGAAAGTTGTTGAGAATAGTGAAAATAAAACCAACAACAAGAAATTTCTCATTTTGTTTTCATTTGTATTTCTCATGATTAACCTCTTTCATTGCTTTCAAAATCACCCCTCATTATTAATTTGAACAATATTCAACAAATTTTGGTTCTTATAATAATACTAGTAAGACGCACGTGTCATAGTATAGTTGGCTATATAATATCGTAAATATATAAAAAAAATTTATTTGTCTTAAATGTTAGTTATATTAAATTTAAAATACTTGAAATGATGATAGGAGACAAAAATAATATAAAGAGATTTGATTCAAATCTTATTTTTTAGACTTTACGATTGAATGTTTCTCTGTTCTTTTTAAAAAAGACAGGGCATAGATAATTAAGTATTAATGTCCTGATAAAGAGATAATGAAGTTTAATATAATTATTTCTCCTTCATCTCGTACTCATAGAACTTCCAATTAAATGTATCAGTTGCACCAATATTTAATTTCTTTATCAAAACTCTATGCAAGACGTATATAGTCAAGACTAATTAATTAATGATAATACAATGCAACATTTAGGACAAATCAAGGGTCTTTATCAGTATTAAAATCACAACACAGCGAAAACTTCCATCATAGAGACAAAAAAAAAATGACAAACGATCATCTAACTTCATAAATTCCGTCGAATATCATTTCATAATATTCTAATGATACTGTACATTAAATCTATAAAAAAAACCAAAATAATTCACTTCATAGAAGATGTTTGTCTACCAGCACTGGATGATGTAGGAGGATTCTTCTAAAAATCATTGAGTTCTTTCAATATTCATTTTGATGTCATAAATTTACCCTTAACCGACCCAATAAAGTTAGTCAAATCACTAAATTCAGAAAGCATACATCTATAAAAATCACAACGTAAATTTCAAGAGATTTACCATAATCTCGCGGGTCAAAGCAGTAAACTGGAAACACAGATAATAAAACATGTACTTACTTTTGAAACTATTACCACAACATTCTCCAATTATTAAAATATAGTCGCATTAATAATATCAAATCTAAAAAGCATATATCTAAAATATTTATCAATATCACATTTTAAATTTTAAACTTAATCGACAATATATTTATTATTATCATATTTTAGTTTTTTTTTTAAAAAATTGAAATCGATCCAAATGGATATTCATATCATGAAATATCGAATCAAACGAAAAATTGTAGGAAAATAAAGTTCGAAAAAAGGACATTGGAATGATATTAGGATTGAAAAGAAACATAAACAATCACGACTCTACGTTTCACAATTAATGTAAAATTATTTTGATATTTAAAATTTATCGATTATATATTTATCATGGCCGTATTTCAACATTTTCAAAAAAATTTAAATCGCTTAAAACAAATATTTGTAACTTCAAATACTGAATCAAACGTTAAAAAAAGGTAAAATTTATCGATAATATATTTATCGTGGCCGCACTTCAACATTTTCAACAAATTTTAAATCGCTTAAAACGAATATTTGTAATTTAAAATGCTAAATCAAACGTAAATTAAAAAAAAAAGAATATTGTTATACATTGATGGCTCGGCTAACGCGACTCAACCAACTTGGTTAAGCTTTGGTGGCCAAACGGCTTGTGAATAGTGAAAGTTTGAAAAGTCAAAAACAACTTTTGAATGACCTGCATCATGATATATTAAATATTAAAGTTTTAGGTGATCTGTTCTTTCGACATTTCAAATCTCAACTAAAAAAGTTTGGATTATGCGAGTTGTACATTATTTATGTACATTTTGGATGATATTTGAATATATAGCAAAATCGAGGTCGTTGATTGTTTTAAGTGTTAGACAAATCAATTGTAAAATTGTGTACCATATGATAGAATGTAAAATAGAATGTCAATTAGAAAGTAAGTGTAGCTAAACTTAAGAAATTTTTATCACTAACCAGATTATAGAATGCCATGTGGCTTGTTCTTTCAAGTGAAGGTTGTTTAGAAAAGTCGATGAAAAAGGAAAATAAAACCAGCAATAAGAAATTTCTCATTTTGTTTTCGCTTGTTTTTCTCATGGTTAACCTCTTTCATAACTTCCAAAATCACTTTTCATTGTTAATTTGAATAATATCCAACAAATGCAGCTCTTTATGACAATATATGACACATTTGACAGTTTTTGAAAAGTCAAAAACAACTTTTGAATCTCTATGAGCCCTTGCTTGTCTTTAATTCTTTCAGAACTTCTTTCTAAATACTCATTTTCAACTTCACATTCACACAATAAAATATTCTACACGTAAACTCAAAATATTTTCCTACTTTTTAAATATACATTTTTCAGAAAATCATTATTTAAAACAATATTTTTTCAAAAAAAAAAATGACTACCAAACATGGGCTAAATAATTTGTTGGAACTGTTTTGTTTTACTAGAAAAGCTTATAGAAAAAATTGGTTTTATGTAGCTTTCTCAAAAAGCAAAAACAAAAATAAGAACTCTGCCAAACGAGCCCAAATATCTAGAAAGCTATCCGACCGCAGGCTTGTAATAATTCCATGTTCTTAACAATTCTTGCTTCGTATTTCTTTTCCTGGAAAGATAGAAACACCTGGAATTGATGATATTAATAGAGATACAATTAACAAATTTAAAGCATATTTTTATTACACGATATTGGACATTAGAATTAAGGAAAATTGTAGCTGCTGTCCCTAACCTTTTCAATTTTTGTAAACTTTATCAAAATTTTCATTTTGTACCAACGAATATACCTAACTTTTCGTAAATATGTAGTTGGGGTTTATTTGGACGGAAATCGTCCAAAACACCGTTAGTTGACTTGGATAATAAAAAAATAAAGTATTTTGACCATTTTAAGCATGTACAATATTGTCCATGAGCACAGAAATTTGAATTAATAAAATAATAATAATAATAATGGAGGAGCAGTAGAACACCTTCTTCTTCTCCACCCCACCCCCCCAAAAACCAAACCCATGCCACTCATCCTGCCACCACAAATTGGCTTTGCTAAGTATAAGGGGAAAATGATTCAATCTCAATTCCTCAGAAAAAACTACCTCCAATTAAGCACGAACAGTGACTCGCAATGTTAAGCACCAAATTACCCACAAACAACACACTCCTAGTAGAGGCATTTATGTAAGAAAGCCAAATTTCAAGCCTAGTAAACATTGCCTTCTTGCTTATAATTTGATGCCCTTTTTGAGTTTTTCTCGTACATTGCCTTTCTAATATTTTCTTGAACTCTTGAGTTTTAGGTCTTAAAAGGGAGCTTGGATCCTGAGTTTTTGCTGTATCCAAAAATTCACCATTGTTGTATAGTTGACTTGGAAAATACAAAAATAAAATATATTTACAGAAATTCTCACACTCCACAGTCGAGGAGAAGGGCGAGCGGACTATCCGTAAGTCGAAGAAAGTGACGAATCCTAATACGTCAAAGAAGGTCAAAGAAAATTATTAAATCAATTTTCGAGTTCCAAAAAAATCAAAATCAAATATTAGAATTTCTATTTCTTTCACTCTCCGATTTGTCTCCAATTTTGCCTTAATAAGTGGTGGTGGTGACAGTGACAGTGACGAAGACGACGACAACAACGGCGAAATCGAGCGACCAGTGGTAAGAGGTGGCATTTCCTGGTTCCATATTGATTATGGGTTGGGGGATAAGGGGGCATGTGGAAAGTTTTGTTTCATTTTCATTATTATTATTATTATTATTTTAAATTTGATTTAATAATTTAATTGTGTATAATAGGAAAATATAAACTTACGATTTCACTCCTTTTATTTTGGTCAAAATTGGTCAAAGTCAACTTTTCTTGATCAACTAATAGTATTTTGGATAGTCTACTTCCACAAGGACCACAACTGTATATTTATAAAAAAGTTAGGGATCTCTCCTAGCACAAAATGAAGCTTAGGGTACATCCTTCAAAAATTGTAAAGGTTAGGGATCATTGCTGCGATTTTCCCTTATTATAAATAAGATTTAAACTTATATTTCTTTCTCACATAGTTGATCTAACCAAACAAGAGATTACTATATCCAAAATAGTCCCCTTACCTCAATCATTAGGCATTGAATCAAGCTGGATCTAATAAGGGTTACAACAACTTTCTCATTAGTGAATTATATTTTTGCAAGTTAGCTTGTAAAGAGTTTCAATTTTTATATCCTCTCTTTCTTACACCCTATTTGACACACGTTCTTTTAAAATACATTCTTTCAAAACTTATTTTCAACCACATATTATTCAATAAAATAATATTTTTTATCACATCAATAACTTTTCTTTACTTTTTAACCACATATTTTTCATCATATCACTATTGAAAATATATTATTTTCTCAATAATATCCATTAAAAACACCCTTAATTGCATATTTATGTTGAAAACACGTAAGAAATGGGTTTTCTAGAACTCCTTCGGAATTGCTCGGCCAAGATTACCCTTTTTACGACAAAATTGTTAATTGATTGCTCAGTCGCTCCAAATCCTAGCGAAACATGGTGTAATCTAGCAGTTAGCTACACTATTGGCACACTTGTGACACTTCACCAAGCTATTTCTATATTGATCGCATTCATATTTATTTGTACTAAACACAACCACATGTGTTGTCCTTCCTTCACTCAAAGTAATTAAATTTATTGACGAAATAGCAAACTCAATACTTTTTGGGGGCAGAGAGTACATATCAACTCCTATCGAAATGTCAATGTAGTAGGCCAACCATGACCTGGGATGTTTAGCGTATATTTAAAGTATCCATGTGCTTTTGTGTTGATAGGAAGGAACAAGCTGCCAAGTATCATTCCAAATAAGTGTATCAATGTCCTTTAATGTGGCCTTTCTGTGTTGGGTATTTACTTAAATATAGAAAATTTTTAATACCCAAAACCGAAGCATCTTTATGTTCAGATAAAATTTGCCATATATAGTAAATATACTTTTGACGATTTTTATAAGTTTAGACGATTTTCAATCTGATCTACCAAGATCTTCAGCATATCATAACTGTCTAAATGTTAAACATCTACTAGAAATTCACGCGAAGAGAACAAATTGGATCTCCAACACCATGAACAGTTTAATTTAGAGTTACCAATTGAATTTAGAGAGAATTAAATTTAGAATTTTAACTATTTCTCTTGTGCTAGCAATGAATAATAATTAAGTCTTATCAAATCCTAAACTTGAACTGTATATAAACCATAGTCCTATTAGGATTAGTGAACCCCACCCTAATACGTCCAAAGTAAATTGATTCAATTAATTCATTTCGACACAAAATGGTTAAATCAGCTCAACAATTGGGCCTAGTACATGAATCTCACAACCTTTCACTTGGAGTAGGTTCAATGTCAATTTTGAATTTCAAATTCTCACATTTTAATGTGACTCATTAGGTTCTCATTCATGATGATAAACATCGTGATATTACTATTCCTATCTATTTATAATAAGTTAAATTAAAACTAACTTTTATTTATTATTAATTATCCTAGATTAATTAATCCATGTTGCTGTCCTTGATATCTGGCAATGTGTTCTAGATTGAAGTATAGTATTTTGACATGAAAAATTATTTCAATATTTGTGTAGTATTGTGCAAGATGTTCTCTTGCAACACGGGCTTTACAAGACATTGAAGGGTAAAAAGCCAGAACGGATTAAAGATCCAGATTGGAAAAAAATTAGAAATGTGACCAAATTATCATCAGATTGGTTCTTGCATCTCACGTAAAATATAACGTTTCACGAGAAATCTCCTTTTATGGAAAATGTCAGAAGAGTTAAATATATCTAGGTCTCTGAAAAAATATGTTATATGTGAAGAAGCAATTATATAAGTTGATGGATGAGAATTCTGATTTTAGGGATCATCTATATAAATTTAATGAGTGCAATATTGAGTTGCTTAATGTTGATTTTAAGATTGAGGATGAAGATAAGGCAATAATTTTGTTGAATTTCTTGCCTAAGTCATATGAAATATTAATAACCTCATTATTAGTTAAAAAATCCAATTTGATGGTGAATGAGGTTTCTCAATCTCGTATTGGGAGACAGATGTTGAGTGTTATTACTGCAACAAGAAGGGACACATGAGACAAAATTTGTGATGAATTGACAAATCATCTTGAAGTGGAGAAAAATTAGAGATTCTAAAAAGTTTCAAAGAGAAGAACTAAAGAAAGTTATTTAATTGATCACCTTCTTCGCATGCATAAAGATGTCTCCTTGTTTTATATGTCACTTGATGACCTGATTGGATTGTATGCATTCATTTACAATGGTGGTTGAAGGTGATAATTTATATGTCGTTGTTATGAAAGTCGAGCTAGCTCTTGATTTTTGGATTTTGAAATTCTTATAATATAGAGGAATTTACATCTAGACCTGTTTTTAAAGTTTGCATTTCATAAATCATATTTTAAGTTTCATATTTCAAAATTCAGGTTATAATTGATTATTTAATAATTATTAAATAGATATATTATTAGTAAATCACCCACCTCACCCTTACCCTCGCCCTCTCCCTCACCCACCCATTAAAAACTCTCATTCCTATCTCTCGACCATCTCCTCTCTCTCTCCCCACCCGGAAATGGTCAACGAAGCTTAATCCCACGTCAACGATAAAGACGCTAGATTCCATGGTGGATGTCGTGAGGAAGGTTATGGAGGTGGAGGGGGTGTGGAGGCTATGGCCGCCGTGATGAAGGTTTCATTCTCGTCGCTGCTAAGCCTATCTCCGTACCACTAGTGATGATGGACGTCGCTTCTATCTTCTCCAATCGCTCGACGTCTCTATTATTTGTGTGTGGATGGGTGGTAGGAGCTGGTTCGATTGGTCGATTGGGATGTTGGGTGTTTTAATTGGTTGTGTGAATCAATGTTGTTCATCTTGATTTTGAGTCGACAGGTGGGGGACTTTGTGGATGGAGAGGCGCGATAGAAATAGTAATGTATAATTGGTCGGCTGGGCTGTTGATTTGGCAGAGACGGTGTGGTGGAGATGTTGTTTGCGGTGTATGATAATTTGGTGTGGTTTGGTGGTAATGTGTAATTGGAGATGCTGCTGCTGCTCATGAGAGAAAATTTGGTGTTGGTGGCGACGGTGGATTCAGATCCCACTGTAGTTGGTGGTGTGGTGGTGTTTGCAAGTGGTTTTTTGCTATTGGTGGTATTTTGTTGGTATGCCACGATCTAGTGCATGGCGGTGCTAGTTCAAAGATCCGCTGTTCATTCGTCCGTCGCCATTGCTAAGTGAGATCTTATTCGAGGTGACGTTGCGCATGATCTGTGACCGGGGTGGTGTGTATGCGTGGTTTGCGATGGTGTCGTGGTGGTGGTTTTTATTATTTAGGTGTTAGGGTGGTTTTTGTTGACGGTGGCAGTGTTATTAGTGTTGTGGTGTTGGTGATGTTATTGTTGTTGATGTTGACCACAAATTTTATAACATTGTGACCTTAATATATTTATTGGTTACAGACAATCGACAAATTTGGTCATAGTTAATTACATATAACACAAGTCCGGTTACAAAAATCGATTGTGATTGGTTGTGACCAATTTTGTGTTAATTGTGACCGATTGTGACTTGATCATATACGGTCACAATTAAGATTCAATTGGTCACAGACAATCACACTGAACATAAATTTGGTCACAATTAGTCACATTAAATACAAATTTAGTCACAATTAGTAATGGATGACGCGTATCAGTGGCTTGATTATATAGAGTGACTTGAAATTTTTTTAGGAGGTAGTGGTGGGGTGGTGGTAGGTAGATCCATGGGGTGGGGTGTGATTTTCAATTTTTAATTTTCTGAAAATTTTTAAGTTGTCAGAGCTGTCGCCAGAACTGTCATCTAAGCGATCGCCAGAAAAGTCGCTGGAATGATCGTCAGAAAAGTCATCGGAGCGGCCGTCGAAATAGTTGTCGGAGTAGTCGCCGGAGTAGATGGCCGCCTCCGTTGGAGATAAGGGGTAGGAAGAGGATAGAGAGTAGAGAGAAAGAGAATGATTTCGATTTGAAATTTAATAAATTTGGGTAATTGTATTATATTATAATTAAAAATATTTAATAAATTGATTTAACACCTGATTTTTGAAAAGATTTTTAGAGTTTGTTATTTTGAAAATGTAATTCTTATATATAGGATTTATGTATTGTTCCATATTATATATGTCTGCCTAAGGATTGGTTTGAGGACTATAAGTCATGACATGAACATAATATTATTACAGCTGATGATTAGAAACTTGACGTTAAAGTTTGGGTATTATGAAGGTAAATATATTTGGAGTTGTAAGTAAAACTAATAGGTATATTGCATGTCCCAATGTCGGAGCGAAATTTGATATTGTTGGGAGCATTGGACACGTTGAGTTATAAAGAAAATTAATTAGACACAATGAAATGGAAAAAAAGTTAGCAATTTGAACAAGCGCTAATAGCGAAGATAGTTTTAGGTGAAGTTTTCAGGTTGTAGTCGCACCATAAGGAGAGTTCTACAATTACTTAAGGTCGTGAAGTGGCCAAAATATGTTGTATGGCTAGTGGCAAGAATAATGAAGACCGAAGTTTTAAGAAATTATATCGTTGAATCGCGGTAAATAAATATTTGAATTTTGTTAATGTCTACTAAAATTGATTAGGCTATGGTGACACCTAATAAAGGGGCACGAGAACGGGTATTATGAGGCTATGTGGTTTGAAAAATTTGAATTAAGGTGGAGATTGTTGAGCTTGTGGAATGACTATAAAGATAATTCATTAGACCTAATGAGATGGAAAAAGGGTTAGCTATCTGAACAAGCGTTAATAGGGAAGATGGTTTTAAGTGAAGCTTCCAGGTTGGAGTCGCACTAAGGAGAGTTATACTATTGCTTCGTGAAGTGGCCAAAATATTTTGTATGGCTAGTGGCAAGAATTATGAAGATCGAAGTTTAAAGAAATTAAATCGTAGAGTCACGTTAAATAAATATATGAATTTGATTCATTTCTACTAAAATTGATTGGGCTATGGTGGCACCTAATTCTTAGGTATGAGTACCGGTATTATGAGGTGCCGCGGTTTAAAGAATTTGAGTTAAAATAGAGATTGTTGAGATTTTGACTCAAATTAATAAAATAAAAAGGCAATAAATAATATTCCACGAAGATGAGGGACTTGCATGACAAAATGGAATTGAAGCAATTAGGTTTAGGGCACAAGAAAGTTCAGACGCCAACTTAAAAAGAAAAAAGGAAAGATTTTGTAATGATTAATTAAATTGCCATAATTTGGGAACTGTGGCCATAATCAATAGCGGATCTAGGATATTAAGTGAGCTGGGGCGATTATTGATCGATCGTAATAATGAGATTATTTATTAATATTTAATTAAATAATATTAAAAAATTTTCAATTAGTATATAAATACACTAAAACGTAAAAATCATATA